>JAOCNB020141503.1:0-10485 GCA_026546465.2 Palythoa caribaeorum | reverse complement strand
CCACTGAGCTACAAGAGCTTCTACTGGTGAGCGAGGTCATTTAATGATATAATGTCCACAAATCAGTTTAGACCTCCCGTATCCCAGGTGGATGCTCTACCACTGAGCTACAAGAGCTTCCACTGGTGAGCGAGGTCATTTAATGATATAATGTCCACAAATCAGTTTAGACCTCCCGTATCCCAGGCGAATGCTCTACCACTGAGCCACAAGAGCTTCTACTGGTGAGCGAGGTCATTTAATGATATAATGTCCACAAATCAGTTTAGACCTCCGGTATCCCAGGCGGATGCTCTACAACTGAGCTACAAGAGCTTCTACTTGCGAGCAATATCATTTAATGATACAACGTCCACAAATCAGCTTAGACCTCCGGTATCCCAGGTGGATGCTCTACCACTGAGCTATTAGAGCTTCCACTGGTGTGCGAGGTCATTTATTGATATATAATGTACACAAACCAGTTTAGACCTTCTGTATCCCAGGCGGATGCTCTACCACTGAGCTGTTAGAGCTTCTACTGGTGAGCGGGGTCATTTAATGATACAATGTGCACAAATCATCTTAGACCTCCGGTATCCCAGGTGGATGCTCTACCACTGAGCTATTAGAGCTTCTACTTGTGAGCGAGGTCATTTAATGATACAATGTCCACATATCAGCTTAGACCTCCGGTATCCCAGGTGGATGCTCTACCACTGAGCTATTAGAGCTTCTACTTGTGAGCAATGTCATTTAATGATACAATGTCCACATATCAGCTTAGACCTTCCGTATCCCAGGCGGATGCTCTACCACTGAGCTATTAGAGTCTCTATTGGCGAGTGACGTCATTTAATGAATTTAAGGTTCACACATCGGCTTCCCGATGGGTTGCTGTAACATTCAATGTTATAGTTAGATTATTGTTTTGGCTTTATTATTATTTTATCAGGAGTTAAGAAAAAGTGAGGCAGCAGTAAAACAGGAGAAAGACCAGTGGAAAGATCAGGCGGTGGTCAGTAAACAGGAGATCGAGAAGTTGAGAAGTAAGTAAAAGCCACTGGACATTTCAACTTAGAGTCTTATCGTTGGTCGATGGTCATGGCATGAGAATCTCATCCGAAGGACTTGTTCAATATTATAACACGTTTATCTTCACGAGATAAGAATGTGCTTGCTTAGTGGGTTCACTGTGAAATACAGTTGATTAGATATCAAAACAACCAATCAAATCGGAAATTATTGGTGTTACTAGAGGAGAAGAGATTAATGGCCTCACAGGGAGAGCATCAGCACTTCTTTGTGACTTTCATCAACAACATGCACGCTTTGTCTAACCTTAACTCCACTTTTTGAGTCACTTGGTCTTTTGGGAAATGATTTTATTGTCTTTGACTTTACTTTGTTAACAAATATTGCACTGTTTAATCAGTTAATTAAATGTAATTTTGATATTCTAAGAGCAGTCAGATAGATTTCCAAATTTTAAAGGATGTTGCAAGTCATTTGAATGAACAAATTTAAGTATTAATTTATTGGTCTTCTACTCGTCCAAGTCAGGCCAATCAAATTCACCCCAACGTGTCAGTTCAAGCAATCAGCAGACTTCTCATGCTGTTCTCGTTTGACATTATTTTGTTAACATATAACAAACCGTTTTGTGAGTTGTTAAAACATAATATTTTTTCTTCCATTCTATTCCAGATGATATAAGCAAACAGTTTTCTGATGCGGACGAGTCGCAAGCTGAACTTGGCCGAACCAAACAGGAGATTCTCGTTCTTCAAAAAGAACTCTTTTTGGCAGGTACAGACTCGCTTTAATTTGGCACTTGTGTATTAACGTGACAATTAAAATATTCTAGAACAGAACAGTTTCTT
Source organism: Palythoa caribaeorum (assembly GCA_026546465.2). Lineage (NCBI taxonomy): Eukaryota > Metazoa > Cnidaria > Anthozoa > Zoantharia > Sphenopidae > Palythoa > Palythoa caribaeorum. Next base: position 8,623 of record JAOCNB020141503.1, on the reverse strand, counting down.
ATCTCCATTTATGTTAGGTGACTTTTTTCATGGGGCTATTAGGTCAGTTGTCCCAACTCTAGTCTTGATTGTAGCCTTCCTCAGCTATAGAAACTGATTTTGCAAACCACAATGATGGATTTTCCACTACTACCTTGACCATGGAAAGGGGACCATCTGTTACACCTCTGGAGGTAGAGCTAGTTACAAAGAGAGTGAAAATAGGTTGCTGCCTAGGAGAAGATGCTGCCTTTGCCCTAACATCTGCAAATGGTCAGACCTTCGCGCGTCTTCTCGAAAAAGGAAGGACGTAAACCGTAGGTCCACAGGCCTCCATTTAAATCAGCCTCGCCTGTTAAAACATTGAAAACAAACAAACATTTTACTTTCAGAAATTGCAGCCGATGTGTTAAAAGCAACTGAAGGAGACACTTAACAATGAAGCTGTAAAACAATAATGCGGCTTTGAAAGGAGCTGAATTATTTGAAATTTCATTTAAACAATTTTAGAACTGTACTTTGTGACTCACGTTAATCATTTAGAATAGTAACTATAACTGTGAACTCATTTTGGGCTGAGTAAATCTTATCCTAAGTTGGACATTCAAACAAGATAATTTTAAATATGAGGGCTAAACCTCTTTAAATCGATTCATTATTCTTTCTTGTCAGATTCAGTTATAAATTCGGAAGTGTTCTGTTTTACCTTAATTCTTTTTATGAAGCAAAACTTGCATGCTCTGAAAGATGAGTTTTGTTCGTTACTGCTTTACATTCATTGAAATTTTACCCTTTCAGGGGAGAGGGAGAAACGAAAGGATCAACTTCTTGAACTTCAGAAATCAAAGCAAGAAAGAACAGATGCTGAGTTGCAGAATTTGAGACAGGTAGAAAAAAACTTACTCCCGTTACACAAACATTGGGTGTCTGTCTCTGCCACTTCGGCTTGTATATAGGTGGGTGGGTAGGATTGGTAATCAGTACAATCCAAGACTGGGGAGTAAAAACGAGTGTTCAGGGTCGGCATACTGCCGGCCTTCTCATTTTGCACCTAAACGACTGGAACATGTCCGGTACGTTGTCTTACTGAAGGACACAGCAGAGTGGTGAGAGCGGGGTTCGAACTCACGTGTCATACACATAAGGCAAAGTGGTTAGCTCAGTGGTAGATCTGTGCCTTCTAACCACAAGGTCCCAGGTTCAATCCCGGCTCAGCCGAGTGTTGAACATTGTGTGACCTTCTTTTCCTCCCGAGGTCGGTAAAATGAGTACCAGCTTCTGCTGAGAGCTAACCTGCGATGGATTAGTGTCCCGTCCAGGGGGAGTCAATGACTCTCATCCGCTTAAAACTACAAAAACCGGAGATAAGCACCGGCTCCAATGGGCCACTTAGGCTCGTAAAAAGATTTAGCTTGTCATATACATTACCTGGTCCACCTCTTGGCTGCCGACATCTTTATCAAAGTCATCTGGATTGTTATTGATTTGGAAAGTGTTTGAAAACAGTAAGCAAAACCTGAAATGACGCGGGAGGCAATGCGCTTAGTGTGCATCAACGGTGATCGTACCAAATTGCTTTTCAGAATGAATTACAAATATAAACACTTTTCCAGGGATGTAGATAATAGCCGGAAGCCGGGAGAATTACCCGGCTGTGAACGCAATTTTTCCGGCTGTAAAGTACTACTTCTTTCTCCAAAATGCCTTTAAATGTTCTCAGAAATACCCGCCTATCATTGCTGGATTCCCGCCTGTTAAAAACTTTAGCTACATCCCTGAAACTTTTCTTTTCCAATCCAAACAGATATGCGAAAGGCAGCAAAGAGACAACACGTACATGCAGATGCAGTTACAGAGCTCGCACGACATGATAATGAAGACGGATGTGGAGACGAGTGATCTTAAGTAAGTTAATCATGTAGAGCTACAACAACAACTCTGTCTATGTTCACAAAAATTTCTAGTCGTAGAGTATCTTCGTTGAGGGTCCTGAATGGGGGATACCAATCCCATTTCCCAGCCCATTTTTTTTCGAAATCCCACTTCCCAATGCACAAATCACATTCCCACTAGTTAGTAGAATTCGAACATTGTGTTCCCATTCCCAGTGACCCAGAATCCCAGTCCCTGCAATGACCTAAATCCCATTTTTCAAGGCAAAACCAGCCAATCTCAATTCCCATTTTACCCCTTCAGGACCCTCAATTCTGGAATCCTTTGCAAAAATTGTTCATCTGAGCAGTTGTATACCGTAAATAAAGTGTTCCATACTGACAGAAGCATCAAACTCTTTATTCTTTCTGAAACTTAATGTTAAAAGTCAGTGCATGAAACCAGGTCTTCACACACAATACAGCTATTCCATCCCACTATCAGAACATTTTATATAGTGTAATGTAGACTTTGCTTGACTACTTAATTGGAACCTTTGGGGAACCAAACTTTTGAATTGGCTCCTAAAAAATTTGTTCCTGTCAGGCTCACAGACCTTTTTTCTTCTTTCGATCCCTGTAAGAACTTTGAAACATTGTTTCAAAGACAGACAAGATGTTTGGATTTCTCATATGGCCTCCTAAATGATATTCAGATGTCACATAGCTACCTTGTAAGACCCACCTAACCTAATCTTATGAGAAGCCAGGACAGAACACAAAGAACAAAGCAGAGTGCCACATTAGATCTTGAGCTGCATATTATAAATACACTCTCCTAAAACTAAAGCTTCAACAGTCCCACTTGTATTTCTGAGTATCCCAACCCTCTCTTCCTTTATAAATGTATTCAAAGCGAGATAAAATTTGATCTTTTAATATTTTTTTCTCCCAAACAAATGAAACTGTACTAGAAGTGTAAATATAAAATAGTGGTATAAACATATATAATTCTAACATCTTCGCATTCCAGCACACATCATACACATTATTTTAGCATCCTGTATAGTTGCAAAACTATGAGGATTAAATATAAGCAAAGTTGGTGGAGCATAATTTATTTATTTACAAACATTCTGGGACCTAGTCTGGTTCCATGGAGAGAAGATAATAGGACTCGAGGTCCCTTACAAAGATCTTTCTCCAAATGGTTTGTGAAACTTGGCAAACAACAAGATTACAATACTGCTTTGTTTCATGTTGTATGCACTGTCACGGTTATGATATTTTGTTCTATAATTGGGCACTTGCTCATTTACATCTCAAAGCCTTTTGTAATTTATGCACTCTCAACATCATATTTCAATAGTGAAAAAGAGAGAACAAAAATATAGAACAAAAAAAGTTATCGAATTTCATAACCAGTTGACTCTACTGTGATATAAGTAACATCAAGGCCCATTGGCCTTGATATCCACCCTGTATGTTAGTGTACTTCTAGGGGTAGCGAATGGTCCCTTAAAAAATGAAAGTCTCAGCAAAATACGGCTAGGTCTCAAAATCTCATCATATTTTTGCCATGTCTCGAAGTCTCATATTTTTTGTTTTTTTCCTTGGACAGTCTTGGATTTACCATTTGCTACCCCTACTTCTATCTATTGCAAGCTATATGCATTTGCCCTCTGTTGAATGCTCTTTCAGATCTGTTGGGCAAACGTCACTTTTCAAGTCAAGCTTGATATGTAGCACTTGAAACAACCATTTCAACTGCTGCTTCAATCAAACAGATTGTGGTTATCAGATAAATTACTGTGCTACGCAGGTACACTAATTTATTTTCAGTTTGCACAGTTAACTCTCCCTTAGTCTATATATTCTTTATCTGTGACTATTTTGTAAATTTTAAAATATGTATCTCATGGCTCTATTCCCTTGTGCTTACAGACTTGAAACATTTTTCTTTCAACTTAAATAGGCAAATATGACCATTAAAAAATGACCATTAATGGTTCCAGATATGTAACAAAGAAATAAAGTTATAAATAATTTATAGAAAATCAAGAAAAATTGGGAAAAATATTAAATACCAACAAACCAATATCAATAGTTATATTAAAATTCTAACCTTGGTGCATGGCTGGGGGAAAAAAACAAGAAAAAAAATACTTTTCCCTCAAACCTCAATACTAATGGAAATATTTTTGTTTTATCTTTGTTAAGAATGTAAAATAATGATAAAAAATCACAACTTTTCGACCTCTCCAAGGTCATTTTCAAGTGAAGTAAAAAAGGCAAACAAATTAGAATAAATACCGGGTGACTAAAATATACTAAAATTCTAAACAATGAAACCGTAAAAGCTATTATCTAAGATATAGAATAGGTTAGAACAATAAAACAATGAAAGGTCTTTTAAAGATTTAAAACAATAAAAATGGAGTTAATAAGTAAAATCTATGTAAAAAGGTTAGCGCGAACAGAATCACGCTGTTTGTTCAATGATGGTCTTAGTTCTCTGATATAAAACATTTCATAAATGAGGCAATCCAGTTTGCTTTGACATTTTTTCAATATTCTAAAATGTTGTTTTAATCCCCTAAAAAGTCTCAAACTCAAGTTAGAACTTTAAATAATATATTGAAATTGATCTGTTGGGGGAATTTACTGGGAGTTAACACTTGTTGAGAGTTGTGGAATGGAAGAAACTTTATTCATACACACACAGCAGCCAAAGTAGCTTTTAAATCATCATCTTTACAATCGTTCAATGACTCAACTTCTTTAACCTCTAATGGATCTTTTGCCTGCAAAAGGTGCTGATGTGCATCAGAGTTCTTTCTTGCAAATAAAGTTATACCAGACTTATATACAGCTGGGATGGTAATGTGGGTCGTCAGTAGCTCCCGATGTTTTAATTCTTTGCCATAAAGAAGAATTAATGTCTCTTCTTTAACAACTTTTTGTATTTGCTCAAACACCTTCAGATTTTGCCACTGATCATCATTGGCAAAGTAAGTTGGATCCATATTGACGTCAAATCGCGATACTATATCTTCCCTTCGAATAAGCAACACAGAGTCACTACAGAGAGTCGTATCTAGTAACTCAAATGGCATAATTTCTAATGGATTTAACATGTGTACACCTTTTTCACTAACACCATAAATCATTTGGTGGTGCCAAGCATCTGGTATACTACCATCGATTAATAGTTTTTGCAAGTTGAGTGTTGCTATGGGAACAGCACCAAGGGTAAGCCAGTTCCTTAACCACCAAGAGAGGTCTATGTTGCGTTTTGGGAAAAAAGGGAAAAAGCGACCAACAATATGTCCATCAGTTAACTTTGTGACTCCTTTGATAATGTCTTCATGAATTGTTCCTGCAACACTTCGGGATCGGAGATACTGAAGCAATGGGGCATTGAGATCTCTTGCTCTTGTCCTCACTTCAGCAACAACTGATTCAACAGCTGCATCAATCCTAAAGTAATTCTGAATGAAATAAATTTATTTGCAAATAATTGTTAGTTTGTCAAATTTTAAGTGATCAATGAATTTTAACCTTTTTCTAACTAATGAAGTCTCATAAAGCTTATCCATGGCCAAAAGATTTATTTTTTGAAACTCGATTTAATATTTTAATTTGACTTCCTTGTTCTATTTATTTCTGTAACTCATTTACATAGACCCCAAGTGATCTGCAACATGTGGGTCAGCCTCGCATTTGGTCGCACAAAATCAGTCAAATTTGAAAAGCAGGTTCAATTTTTATACTTATCAATAAAGGGCAACATTACTCAGAGCGCTGATTGGTTGAGAGAGAGGGCATTTTTTCTTAACTGAGGGCATTTTTGGTAATCAATTAATATGCAAGGGCATTTTTGGTAATCAGATAAAAATAGACTGCGCGCGTGATTTTCCTTCGTATAAATTTTGCCCTTTATTGATAAACAAGTAGTCGCATGAGTCCTCGTACCACAACAATTACGACTACTACAACGATTACGACTACTATGATGATTACGACTATTACGACGATTATGACTACTAAGACGATTACAACTACTACGACAATTATGACAATTATGACTACTACTATGATTACGACTACTACGACAATTACAACTACTAAGATGATTACGACTACAAACAGAATTACGACAACGACTACTACTACGATTACGACTGTTAGCACAAACACTCTGTTGAAATGAGCTTTGTTTTTTAGACTTTTGGCAGTGTATCATGACACGGTTTTGGAGAATAAAATCTCATTGAATCGATTGATCAGTTCAATTTGATTGATGATTTGCCATAGCGCTAAACAGGCTTCCCAGATAAAAATAGACTGCACGCGTGATTTTCCTTCGTATAAATTTTGCCCTTTATTGATAAACAATTAATCGCATGAGTCCTCGTCCTGTTAAGGATTAATCGCGCTTGTGTTTTGGAAAATTTCCAAAACACTCGTGCAATTAATCCTTAATAGTACTCGGCCTCATGTGATTACCTATACTAATCAGGGTTCGAGAAAAAGCTGATAAGCAAGAAATCAGCCTCAGAGTGCTAAAAAAGGTATTTCAGGGACCCCTCAATGGCCACAAAAGCTTGTTTTTTTGTATGCTGATGTTAGTGACCCGCATTTGAGCTGCTAAAACTTGGGGTCTATGAATTTGCAGCTCTATACATAGCTATATGTATCCTTGCTCGAGGTCTCGGTTTTGCAAATGATCGCCGTGCTTTGAAATTTTACTCACCAAAACATTTAAAACAGCCGTCGCCCCACATGCGGATAGTCCTACTTGCTTGACTTCCTTTTCTTCGGCTTCCTTTTCATCCCAAAGCATTACCTCGTTTGGCAAACAATCATTGTTGTAAGAAAAACAGTCGCCACGACTTTCAGACGCCATATTGGTATCGAACCATTCTCTTCCCCAGAGCCCATCGTTTCTCTTTGCCGGCGCGGCCTTCGCAGGAGAAAGCATGGACAGTTGACGGCACGCTAAAACATGTCAAAAACCAAAGTGATTTCTGTGACAGAAATATTTTATCATCCTCTGTTCGTCGCTTGTGGTTAGACCTGTCTGTGTACATGTCCATAACGTTGCAACGATAGAAGTAGCTCACACACTTTCCCACGGAATCCTTTGGCATTTAGGGCAGCGAATGGTAAATCCGAGACTGTCCGAGACGCCGAGATGGCCTTTTTAAAGTCCGAGCCCGAGACTTTAGAAAGCAATGAATAATCCGAGACCGAGACTATATGATACAAAAAATCCGAGACTGCGAGACAAAGAAAAAAACAAAAAATACGAGACTTCGACACAAGACAAAAATATGACGAGATTTCGAGACCTAGCCGTATTTTCCGAGAATTTCATTTTTTAAGGGACCATTCGCTACCCCTAGTAAATATCAATGGCTACATATGCTAGATACACGTGCACTAAAATTGTGCTTTGATACCAAACCCTCTTAAAAAAAATTGGAGGAAAGCAGGATACTCGGCTATATTAATCGTGTATAACTTTTATTGCGGTATTTAACAAAGGGAATTGTTTTATTGTTTTTACAACAAGCTGTTGAGAGGCAATATTTGACATGTTTGAGTATGTATACAATTTAGTACACTATAGCTCGTCACAAGTACTAAATGCTTCGGTCCCACGCGCATGTTTCTTAATTTAAGGCTGCAATTGTCTACAACCAGTGTAGAGAACATGAAGAATGTTATTTTAAACTTCTTTCATCTCTTTGCGCATGTGAGCTCCAGTGGGATACGGGACTCTCCATTGTTTTAAACGTTCTCTACTTTGTAAACATTGTAAAAGAAGCTAAGAAACCAAAACCTTTCGAATTATTTAAACTCCTTTTTATAAAGTTAATAAAATGGTTGACTGTTCTAACGACCCGATCCACACGACGACACGAGACAACTTTTTATCGGCAAACCGTAGATTCTCATTACAATTAAATAATCACCGCGTGTATGTTGGACTTAAACTGCATCAAAAAAAGAATCGGGACACTTAAGACAAAAAATCAGCTTTTGTGCGGTGGGTTCGGTGCAAAAAATCAGCGAACTTACGATAAAAACTTGGCTCGTGCACGTGTGTGGTGGGCCGGTCATGGTATTGCTTGTGTGTTCACGCTGTCCCAAGAGACTTTGAAAACAAAACAAAGACGGAGCGCCCGTGTTGGTGCACAAAACAAAACAAATCATCAAAATTCTTTTGCTCAAGGGCACCATCATGGCCGCTATGACGTCAGGTGAATTAATGTTCAAATTATTGTTTTAAATTTTGAAAATTCAAAATGTGTTTATTTTGAAACTTGTAATTTCAGTCAAGAATGAGGGTCTCTATGGCGGTGTAGAAAACACGGTACACGGTTAAAAATTTCGCGATTTCACGGTGCACGCTTAATTTTTCTTCGACACGGTTAACTAAGATTAGCACACACGTATTACTGTTAAAAAATCCACAACAACAACAAATATTGTCTCTCCTTTCTAAAGAGTGGTATTGATAATCGGGGGCACTGACGATATTGGCCCCTGAAATAATGAAAAAGCAAATCTAGCCAGTCTCATCAGGTTCCAGGCACAAAAAAGTAGTAGAACTGCAATTTTTATTAAAAAAAACGTCTCCTGCAATGCATATTGAAGGCCCCGAGGAAAACAGTCAAGGAAAACAACAAAACATTAGTGTATTTTGGCAAAGTGGTGCTAAACAGTAAAAACGAATGTCAGAATTAAGACAATGAATTATTTAT
>JAOCNB020141478.1:0-10486 GCA_026546465.2 Palythoa caribaeorum | reverse complement strand
TATCTGGCTAATTGTATGACAGGGTTTAAATGCCACTTTGATCCCGTGGTTGTCCAAAATTCTCTTTATTGGTTCAGGCTTACTAACTAGAAAAGTTTTTGTTGTAGAAAATTGACTAAGACTTAAGCGATACAGCATAAAATATAAAAAGATTAATTGTGAGGACTGTACAACAAACAATGAAGGTAGTTTGCCTCTAAATTCAGCTCACAGAAATCAGAACAATTTTAAGAACAAACTGAGGCTGAAGTCGCCAAAAAATTAAGAACAATGAACCTTAGCAAAATTTATTGGTTGTTATTAAAAAAAAAAGCTTGTATTGTAACACAAAAGGAGTATTGTTTTAAAATTAAGTTTCGTTTCCTTATATTTATTAACAAAGCCATGTTGTATACGGGTTGAATGATGCATTCTCAGTATAAAAAATAACACATTCTGTTGGGGGAAAAGTGAAACGCCGCAGAACTCTAAGAGGTTGCCTATTAGCCTTACTTGAACTATTACTTAAATCACGGCTCCATTTGAACACTCTGATTCAAGTTTCAAGTTTATTTGGCTCGCGCACATTACAACTTTTGTATATGCCAAACCAGCAAATCGCATAAAGCTAGTCAAGCCAAAGTCATTCAAGAAGAATTTAGTTAATTTTAGATACGATTACATTAAGTGTTTATAATTTCATATTCTCCTCAACAAGTTTGAAGCTAGTTTATATTAGACTAGAAAAAGTACTTTGGAAACGGTATTAATGAGTGGAAAAAGTATAAATAACGAAATCAATTACGATTTTTCGACCCAAAAGGTTGTCAGTTCTGCTGGAGACAATTTGAGTTTGCATAATTGAACTAGACAATTAAAATGAAGTTGAAATACAATGACTAATGTAAACTTTCTGTAGTTTCATCTGTTAGATTCCCATTGGGATGGGGTTCTCGTGTTGAGTGCGGGAATTATGAACTATATGTATAAACTATATACATGCACCCAAGGGACAATTGCAAACATTTAAACAATATAAACAATTTACACCTTTTTTCTTATAAGAACAACTTTACAAGAACAACGAGGCTCAAATTTGCTAAAATTTAAGAACAAGCTAAGGCTGAGGCTTGATAACTAGGAAAGATTTTGTGGTAGAAAATTGAATAAAACTTAGCGATACAGCATAAAACATAAAAAAGATTCACTGTAAAGACTGCTCAACAAACAAGGAATGTAGTTAGCCTCTAAATTCAGCCGTACATTAAATGTGTGCAGCAAGCCGTTTCATTTTCCAATACCTTGTTTTATTTTGTTTTTTTCCGGCAATAAAAACCGCTCACAGAAATAAGAACAATTTAAGAACAAATTGAGGTTGAAGTCGACAAAAATTTAAGGACAATGATCTATGAGCCCCGGAAAAGTTTACTGGTTCTTATAAAAAAAGCGTGTTCATATAGTCCATTGAGTTCTTTGAGAGAAAACGATCGTCAAATATTCCTTTTTTTCACATAGATCTCAGTCCACAAGGGAATCTTACTTGATTCTACAAGATGTGAAATTAGTAAAAATACGGATCTGCAGTCGAATTGATACAAATTTTAGTATTACGTACGATTAGTGCTGATTGAAAAACCAAAAACAGAGACAAGGCAACAAAGTAATTTATAACAAATCTTTTTCTAAGATCCAGACGGGCTGATACTGGAAGCCCAAGGAGTTCATTCTATATATTTATAGTCATTTGATGCTACGTTACCCACACCTAGAATTTGCCATATCCTGCAGTTATGATAGCACACACCGCCTACTTTTTTTCTTATACTGTTCTCGTTATTTATCATGCTTAGTTCTCTTCCAAAGGAGTGGCGTCATCTTTAGAAAGAAGTTAAAATAAAACTGGAATTATAATTATAATTACAATGGTTTCGCTCTGTGAAACCGGAATTGTCAGAATCTCATTATTATAACCTGGAATCCACAATTGTGGAATTTGGGACCCAGATTTATTTGGAACCCGGAATCCAAAGAGCTTGGAATCCGGAATCCTTGTTTTGATAGCCAAAATATTCGCGAAAAGGAGGTTATTTAAAAAAGGTAAACTGAGTGTGAAATCCAGTGGTTTGGGTTCAGCTCGAAATCCCAATTTCAAAGGGGTGGAAATAGCAGGAGTCCAAAGGACTGGAATCTGGAATCCGGAGAATGGACATCTGGAATCCGGAAATTCCTTAGATTCTGTTACATGAGTCAAAACGCTTTATTTAACTTTGAGCTTGAGTTGGTCGACAACATTATTTGTTTATTATGTTCAGTAGCTTGCGGTTGATTTAGTTTCTCTCACTTTAATGGAATAGAGCTTTGTAATCTTTGCGCAGTCATTATTCCGGCGACAACGAAGTTGGCCTTTGTACTTGTTAAAAGATATTTAGTCACTGAAAACAGGAAAAACAGAACTCTAAAGCCTTCAATAGATATTGAATAAAGTATTTAAGTCAGAGTTAGATTAATGTGGAAAATGAGGTGTCCGTCACGACAAAAACTTGAAAGTTCTATTTGTCTTTCACAGCGGAAAGGGTACTTTACCCTTACGAATGTATATTTTTAATCACATACATGTGTAAAACAATATCATGCATGGACAAAAGCAAAGTCTATTAAGCGATATCGGCAGTTTGATATATAAAAAAAGACGATTTAGAGATCGTGACAACAAAACACTTTCATTCAATCCGAAGAGACAAGTAGCCTTTGTTTGTGTAAGACAACTGAACTCATCAGAATATCTTTGTTATGTCATCTGATTGATGAAACTTTTATAAGATATGTTGGAAAAGTTTCTTACCGAGAAAAAAAAAACACCCCTCACCAATTTATTTTCCCTATCTCCTAACGCTTTATTGTTCGCACGGCCAAAAATCCAAAATTGCGGCGACGATTGCGGATCCTGAGAATTTTTCGCGGTAAAAACACGCTCCACCGTCTGCAAGCAGGCAAAACCGGAATCGTCAAGATTTCATTATTAAAATCTGGAATCCACAATTGTGGAATTCGGGACCCAGTTTTATTCGGAATCCGGAATCCAAAAAGCTTAGAATCCGGAATCCTTGTTATGATAGTCAAAATATTCGCGAAAAGGAGGTTATTTAAAAAAGGTAAGCTGAGTGTGAAATCCAGTGGTTTGGGTTCAGCTTGGAATCCCAACTTCAAAGGGGTGGAATAGCAGGAGTCCAAAGGACTGGAATCTGGAATCCGGAAATTCCTTAGATTCTGTTACATGGGTCAAAACGCTTTATTTAACTTTGAGCTGGAGTTGGTCGACAACATTATTTGTTTATTATGTTTATAAGCCCGCGGTTGATTTAGTTTCTCTCACTTTAATGGAATAGAGCTTTGTAATCTTTGCGCAGTCATTATTCCGACGACAACGAAATTGGTCTTTGTATTTGTTAAAAGATATTTAGTCACTGAAAACAGGAAAAACAGAACTCTAAAGCCTTCAATAGATATTGAATAAAGTATTTAAGTCAGAGTTAGATGAATGTGGAAAATGAGATGTCCGTCACGACAAAAACTTGAAAGTTCTATTTGTCTCTCACAGCGGAAAAAACACGCTCCATCGTCTGCAAGCAGGCTGAACCGGAGCAATTAAATCTGCTTCGGCAAGCCGCAAGTTAAATAGTTTTATGAAAATTACGCCAGCTTATCCGACGCTTGGCTCGGAAACTTCGTGACGCCAGTGGCTTACGAAATAAAAAAACACCTTTGGAGACAAAGCCTATAATTTAGCTTAAATAATCTAATTCTTGGTAAAATTAATAGCTATTTAGCATACCTAACAGGTTCTAACTGAAAATTATGATTCCATTCTTCAGACAGCAAAAATAGGGTTTTAAAACCCGAAAATTAGATTTCTCTAATTTTTGAAGTTAAAACATAAAGATTTTTTTATCAAGATTCTCGTTTTCAGTTAGATTCATATATGTTCAAAACGACGTGAGAAAAGTTTGTCTCCCGCGCAAACAATAGTATGGCCTAATTTATCCACAAATATGCTTCTTATTTTAAAACAAAAAAATTAAGAAAAAAAAACACACAAACTATCCAGAAAATGATAGTATATTTTTGAACAATCATTTTGAATCCTAGATGAAAAAAATCGACTAAATATTCGACGAGAATTAACAAAAAATGTACTATTGCGATGCGGTACTGGCCTGAGTACCAACGAAGTAGTTTGAAAAGAAAGGTAGACGATCAGTCTCGTTAGAAACTTTGAACGTTTGACGTGGAGAACTTAATATAAAAAAGGTAGAACAACAGAATTCATTCGTTAGCAATTGATTTCACAGATAAAAAGTTCGGCGTTTAAACGGGCTTCAAGATCTCTTTTTTTGCAAGAATCGAAATGACGCAAATCGAGAAGAGAAAGAAAATAGAACCTTTGTAAATTTATTCCTCAATATTCTCTTATTGCTTCTTGTAATAAAATTTATCGCAGGATAAGCCGAAACTAGTTATCAGTTCCTTTATGACAATATGTTTTTAGCGCACCGATGCATGGCAATTGTAAACAGCTTTGACAGGAAGTTTCAAAGTAGTTATTTTCCATAGAGAAAAGGTGTGTCTTCTGGTATAGATGAACATAAGTGGAGTTTTTTCTTTTGTCATAAACTAAAATTCCAAGCTTGAATAGAAGTGTTCAAGCTTGAAATCTTACTTTGTGACGCTTTCATAAATCTGATCACGGTGGTTGAATCTTTTCACCAAATTACGTACTGATATTAGACAGTCTTTGTAGCAGGTAGCTATATCAGTGACACTGCCATTGTTGAGAAAGGTATCAATTCATCACACTTTCATTGCATACAGTATCATAAGCACAAGTTCAAACATCAGGTTTGCTTTCCGGTGGTTGTTTTATTTATGTTAACCTTAACTGTCGCCTAATGAATTAAGATATTGGAACGTAGCAAAACGCCTCACGTTTATGTGTTCACCCCAGCGTGGAAATGCATATCTTAAAGTGTAGATGCTGCTTATAAAAACGAGCTCTGTGAGAAGATTTGTTAGGTTCTTCGACCAGCTGCAGCCATGAAGGTGTTAGTAATACTCGTCCTGGTAGCAGTGATCTTGCAGGTCGCCATCGCAGGAAGTTCTTTACCAGAAAGTGAGATAAACTGTTTTTGTGTTGATGGTTTTGTTTTCCAAAAAGGCCTAATTTAAGATATTTTACTTCCATGAACAAACACCACCTTTTTATTTTGCTTCTAGCTGCTGAAGATGCTCCAGTGGTGAGAGACGAAAAGATCCCTTCCAACGACGAATGGCCAGATGAAGAAATGGCTGCAGAAGAAGGTATATTCTACAAATTTAGATACTGGAAACCTTCCTTGATTAGATTTCTTTGATGTTTAACATAATTCCTTTTGTCAACTCTGCCTTGTTCGATTTTTTTTTGCTTATTTATTTGTGTCTGTGTCTTTGTACGAGCAACGACGTGCTTGTCTCTTTGCGTCTGTGTCATTTCCAAGGTGCTCCAGAGACTTTTTGGAGTTCTGATATGCAAGTGATATATGGAATCGTGTTATGCAGATTTCATTTACATTTTCAACAGCATTTCCTTGTCGCACGTGTTATCCACTGTAAACATGACTACAAACTTTAGATGTTTTAAACAATAAGTGAGGTTCACGTTTGATAAAAAGTTCTAAGGGACAAAATTCAAAAGAATTTAACCTTTTTTCTGCTGAAATTTTAAAAGTCAAAGTTGTAAAATGTCTTAAAAAATTAACATTTTCTAAATTTACTTTGAGAGACAAACAAAATGAGTGGTCACTTTATAGGGCTTCATCAACTGGTTCAAAAGTTAGAATGAATAATGCCAATCATTTCTACTCTTCAAGACAAGGAAAATGAATGGTCACTTTATAGCGTTTCAAGCACTGGTTTAACAGTTAGAAAGTTCTTGGTTCATGTGAAATTACATTATTTTAGTTTTAGGAAGATTAGGGCTAACAATGAAGTTATTAAAATTAATTACATTTTATTTTATCAAGTTATATTGTGTTCCAAGCTGAAAACTAAACAGAGTAATTGAACTGTCAGTGTCAGACAATTTCAATCTCAAAGTCAAATTGAGGGTTGATGTACGTTTCTTGTATTTTACTCGCTAAGCTTGTAACAAGGATTTCTGGCTCTCTATTTATATGCATTTAATACTTTTTGGTAAAATTTCTTTTTTTGTTCTTATTCTATAGGAACAGATGAAGATGATAATGACGAAGAAGAAGACGAAGGTGAGGCGTGGCCTAAACTATAAACTTGACAGGGAACATAATTTAGCTAAAAAAAATCAAAGTAATTTTCCAAAAATTTTAAAAATATTTAATGTTTAAATTAAATAACATTTAGCATAAGATTGAAATTTAGAAATATTTTCTGTTTGATACAAATGACTTGCCATAAGCAATTAGCTTTGTAACTTTGCTTGATAAACAATTAGGTTTTGGTAAACTCTCCCAACTTTGCTCCATACTTTCAATATCAACACTTTGGGAGAATTTGGCTTTTCAACTTCCACAGCTTATTCCTCTAGATCAATTCCTTATTTCTCATCACCAGTTTTATTATTTTGTTTGCGTTAAGAACGCTGATAAACTGCCCATGTCTGAAAGGGTTAAGGCTGTGTGTAAATTAAACGGTAGTTTTAATCAAAGGAAACTTTAAGCCAAGGCATAAAATGCAGTGTTCATTAGCAACTATTGTATTTGTTAAAACCTGATTCTATCGTATATCATTTAGACGCTGCAGGCGCAGAGACGGAAGTAAAAAGAGAGCCAGCGCCCAGGCCACGCCCACATTATTATCGTCGTCGATCGGGTAGAAGACCACCACCTTAAACGTTAAAACCCGCGATGGACGAACTGAATTCCAGGATTTTGCTTAAGGTCTTACTTAATTCAGTATAAAGAGTAAAATAGCTTAAATCAAGCAGTCTAGCTTAAGAAAATTCAACTGAGTCGCTAAAATTAGCCAATACCTTAAGAGTGTTTGAGAAGTTGCTATAGACAATTTATAACACTGTATTTTTTAGGGAAACTATATTTGCTTTTGCAATTAAATAAAAAGTACCACATTTGTATATTTTGTATTTCATTGATTTAACATTTGTGCCCACATGACCACATTAGCCATCCTTTGTGGTTCTTGATACAGTTGAATATATGTATAATTCGAATAGCCAAGGGAAAGTGAAAGTACTTCGAGTTATACGAGTTTCGAGTTATAGGGGTTTCGAGTTGTAGGGGTTTCGAATTATAGGGGCTTCGAATTATAGGGGCTTCGAGTTATACGGGCTTGGAGTTATAGGGGTTTCGAGTTATAGGAGTTTCGAGTTATAGGGGCTTGGAGTTATAGGGGCTTGGAGTTATAGGGGTTTCGAGTTATAGGAGTTTCGAGTTATAGGGGTTTCGAGTTATAGGGGCTTCGAGTTATATGGGCTTGGAGTTATAGGGGTTTCGAGTTATAGGAGTTTCGAGTTATTGGGGTTTCGAGTTATAGGGGTTTCGAAAAAAGACCAAAAAACACTTGATTAAAAAAATTTTATGTTTATACCTGGTTTTGTAAAGTTTTTAGCGATGTAATAGCATAAATACAACAATACCAAAGAAAGCAAAACTATAGCATTTTAAAAATCTCAGGTAGCTGCTCTTCTTCATGTTCATTAGTTAATTTTTTAACGTTATGGCTCATTAGTCTGCGAAAGTCATAATCCACTTCGAGGCTTTATCGAGGGAAACATTACAAAGAAAAGTACCTGAAGGGAAGAAAAGATCACTTCGAGTTGGCGGGATTTCGATTTAGCGGGATTTTGAGTTAGCGGGATTTCGAGTTATCAAAGTCTCCAGTTATTGAGGTTAAATTTCCAGTGAAAATATGAAACAAATCCAAGGGAAATCACTTTTAGTTCGAGTAAGCGGGGAATTCGAATTACCGAGGGTTCGAAATGTCGGGGTATAACCGTACAATATATGGCAGTTATATATGGCCAACAATTACTAAAACGACTCAGCTAGCAACGATCTCCGCAAAAACGTCCTGCCTGAAATTACCAAGAAGATAAGAATACAGAGAAGTAATAGACCCTGTGCCAGCGTGACATTGTAAAATATTCCCTCTCATCATTAAATTTTTTACATCAATTATGGTAAAAGTGCAAAGTTTCGATGAAAGTGGATTAAAATGGGCGAAGATATGAATATTTGAAGCTAAATGTTTTTGTGGAATTTTTGCATCAAAATGTATGTGTTTGGCATGATAACGAGGCTTGCCCTTCCACCATACATTTCTTTGTAAAACTGCTTAGACGTAAAATTAATTTCTTTGTCAATTTAGGGACTACATCTTTGAAAACAATATAGTTGTAACAAATTTGATAATAAATTCCTTTTTCCAATAAATCAAACATTTCGTTG
The DNA here is from genome assembly GCA_026546465.2 of Palythoa caribaeorum. Taxonomy (NCBI): domain Eukaryota; kingdom Metazoa; phylum Cnidaria; class Anthozoa; order Zoantharia; family Sphenopidae; genus Palythoa; species Palythoa caribaeorum. Next base: position 2,033 of record JAOCNB020141478.1, on the reverse strand, counting down.
TGTCACGCTAAGCGTGAAAAGGGTCTTTACCACTAGTAACATTCCGATCTTGCAAAAGCAAAAAAAAATTTAACACCTGTCCGAAATGCACGAGTTAATGCTTGATGTGGTGGTTGTTAAGAGATTCTTTAATTTCTCGCACATATAAACTTTCCGGGCTTCTCAAAATTTGCGATTTTTTAAAAAAATATATGAAGAGCCTGAGACTAGCCACCGAAAAATAGAAGCTAAAGTTTCATTGGTCAGCTTTGGGAATGGAATGTTCAGCTCGATTCAGCAGACGTTGTGGTGGAGGGATGACTAACACAAAAAACGTCAGCGAGGAAGTTACTTTTGGCGAGGCTGCACGTGCAAAGTTTCGCTCGATGACGATATATGAGACAACATCCACAGCCATTTGGCTGTTACTCTTCAAATTTTGGTTTTGTTTTGTTGCTTCAGCTTTTATTTTGAACTATTTCTCTTTTATTTTGCAATCTATGTATATCTATGTTTTCAGCTTTTATTTTCGCATTTTTAGAACGAGTTCTAGAATAGACGAACAGAATTGGATAGAAAACTCTCTCACAGCCACTCGCTTCTTATCAAAATTATTTACTATTGTTTCAGTGAAACGAGGCAAGCTAGAATCCTTTTATTGCATCTCTACAGGCCCAGGCGTGTAGATAGGACTATGAATTACGTTTTGAAAGTGAACGCATAGCCATACTTTTGTTAATTATGGTGCTAAACCACGATAAACCAAAAATTTCTTCATAGGCTCACTTTGTGTCATTGACGTTGAGCATTCTTTTGCCTGTTTATTATAGAATTTAATTTTCATTTCCTCAAAATCAAATGTATCCGAACTGCTTTATTTCTTTGTCGGTAGCCAAAACAATGGTAGGACACAACGAAGCTCTCCGACCCCTGCGGACTGAAACTCTCTGTAGTAACCAATTTTATCCTTGCTCTAATTGTACCGAATAAGCTTATTAGAAAAAAAGCAGAAAAAGACAAATTAAACGTTTGCAAATAAGGCTGTTCTGTAACTGGAAGCTCAGCTAGTACGAATCTTATTCCCTCAATGCATCTTAGCCAGCTTAGGACCTCTGGCTCTAGTTATCTGTTTACTTTAAAGTTCTTAGCATTCGGTTCATACCTTCACTGCAGGGGAGACTTTGATTGAGTGATCTTCCCACAGATTCAGTTATTGATGTTTGGAAGCTTATTTCTCTTTATTGTTTGCTTTTGCAACGAAAACAGAAAATCGAACGATAGCAAGAAAGTTAAAATTGTGCTTATCCGATGTCGTGCAAGTTAAAAGGAAACTAATTTGATTTCATTCTGCCTTGGTCCTTCTATTATATTTGGAGATTCTAAATACAATGTTCCGAAAAACTCCAAAGTTACTGGAGATCAGTATTTTTTGTAATTTCTGTACATTACTGTGCTTAAACGCACATTATGTTTAACTCACGCGAAAGACTCAAAATTACTAGGTTGTAATTCATTCTGTATTAAGGCTTCCAGATTTTTTTAAGCAGGAAAATGAATAATCAAAACGATTGTGCAGCACACTCAGTCTCTGAACAGCGCATCATTTAGTAGTGACCCTAGCTTTTGATTCCAACAGAGAAGTTAATCAGTGTGTTTTTCGTCAATAATTGTCGTTCCAGTAAGCAGTCATAAACTGCGGTTATAATATGGATCAAACTCAGTTTATTTATTTATTTATGATAAATTTACAAAAAGTAATTTCATAATTATCTCATCTGCTTGGCAGAAACCTTATTCATTTTTTTTAATTCATACAGGTATCCCAACTAGAACTAAATAGCGCTTTTAAATATATACAACAACATCCGTGGTGAAAGCATACTGCTTTGTCTGCCGTTTCAGCAAAATCGCATTTATTACCAAATGAAGATTTTTATACAAGTCATAGTTGAGGTCATTGAGGTCCGGTGTCGTAGGGGATTTGCAACCCCACCCTTCCCCCTTCCCCACCCCATCCAGGGAATCCGTTCCATGGGCAAAATCACTAGGGATTT
>JAOCNB020141449.1:0-10487 GCA_026546465.2 Palythoa caribaeorum | reverse complement strand
GGGGCTATCAGCCCAGGTATGTGTTTTTTGTCTAGCTGTTATGAAAAGCCCAAAAATTTACTTTTAATTGAGACATTGCTCATTTTCCATACAAAAGAAGACCGAATTTTGCATGTTTTGAGAAGCCATTTGACCAAAGAAAATAATCATGAACTACAAAGATTTCTTTGCTAAACAACAGTTCTATGATGGGGCTATACGGCCCGCATAGTGTTTTTTATAAAAAAAACCTCGGACATGCTTGTAACCCGCAGATTTATTTTGGTGATTGACCAGAATTGCACTGTTTTCTCTTAAAAATGACTGAGATCATTGCCCGTGACGAACTCATTTTGTATGCTAATATGATGCAAATGACGTCATTTGTCCGGCCATTCTGCCCTATGAAAACTTTTATTTTAGGGGTGCCCATTTAAGATGCCGTATTTCACATGATTTTTCTTCATTACAAACCGTCCGCAGAAATAAGAACAAATTAAAAACAAATTGAGACTGAAATTGCCAAAAATTTATGAAGAATGAGCCTCGGCAAGATTTACTGGTTTATGTTGATGAACTGTCGCTGGCTGTCTACTTTTTCTAGCAGGTTAGAAAATTAAGTAGGCCCAAAAGTAACTTCCATTACCAAGCCGGTTACCATGCAGTAATCTCCGGTACCGACTTAATTTTTTAAAATTTTTGCACATATTTAACAATTAGATTATTCGCTCTCGATTTCTATCGCGCGATAGTTGATTCGGGCGAATCAATTTTAGTAAATTATCCAAATCGTCTTCACTCTTACTTCGAAACCACCATTTTGTTGACAATTGCTACCCACTGTCTATCACGGAATAGATAGTGGGTAGGGTAGCCAATCAGAGAACAGCATTGGTAAATGTAATAGATCTAGAACGCTAGTAGATTTATACTAATACCTAAATATGATAGATCTGATACCAGTCAGGTGATATTAAGCCACTGCGACTGACTTATTTTGCAACAGTGAAAACTTCTTTTGATTGCAGGCTGCAGTGCACGTGTCCATACAGACGGCTTAGTTTCTACCTCAGTTAGTAAATTTTTTCTTTAAATTTAAACCTTTTTTATTAATTTATGACGACTATATGATGCAAGAAATTAAAGTAAAGCAGTAAAGTTTTAGAATAACTGTTTCTTTTACTTTGCCATCAAAGTGGACAGAAAATTAGAATAGCTACAAGTTTTAGAGTAACAAATCGGGTAACGGAGGTTGTTTCATATTTATGTTGAACTTCAGATCAAAATTTTGCCTTAGAAATAGAAATATGCAATTCCCAGAGTAATTATTAAATTTTAGCAGTGCCCTGGTAGAAATTCATTTTACTGTTGTTATCAATTTTGATGATACTGAATAAACTAAAAGTATTAAACAAGGACAAGGCACGCACGGAGAGGAAGGGTATCGAAGAAAACAGAGGCGGCCGGTTGAATATGGAAGCGACAACCCCTTGACTTCAACTAAATCTGTGAAAAGAAAAATTCTTGCAAAAAATGATTACAAGCTTCCAAGTAAACGAGTTCAAGAAGCAGAAAGAGACCCAGTAGAGGCTTAGCACCCCGGCCCAGAAAACTATTGCAGTTTTTGAGAGTAATAACATTATCTAATAACATTTATTTAAATATTAAAACAAAAGTGCAGTCAAAAGGATAAAATACTAATAAAATGTCAGCAACCACTATTCATTTAAAAAATAGTATATTGTTTTGGAAGTGATTTAGAGTTATTGTCTGCTTTTTCCGTTGCAGCGGTATGCCATGACTCAAGAGTTTTTCTTTGTCTAAAGTTCCCTTATCAATAAGTAGAGGGTCCTGAAAGATGAAGGAAGTTGTACCAGTCCCATGCATTTCCCAGCCCATTTTGTTTTCGAAATCTCACTTCCCAACACACAAATCCCATTCCCACTAGCATAATTCAGACATTTTATTCCCATTCCCAGCGACAAAAGCCCGGTCCCAGTGACTTAAATCCCATTTTCCCAGGGCAAAAACCGGCCAATCCCAAATCCCATTTTACCCCTTCAGGACTGTACCCGAGTTGAGACTCGCACGCGCAGCTTCCTCCACCTTGTGGAGCCTGGAGACAAGTCCAAAAAAGCGGGAAATTGTGCTATTCAAGATGGCGGCCTCTGGTGAAGAGGATGAGCAGGAATATGAAGCGCTTGCTTATCAGCAGGTTCGATAGTTGTTCTTTATTCGTAATATTGGACAGAAATATGGCTAACACGGTTTCATAACTTTTTTAGCGACTCAAAGCGGCTCTGCATTACACAGTTGGAAGAATTTGCGAGGAATCAGGTTTGCAGTTTAAAATATATGTACTATAATTTTATCAAAATTTTAATGGATTTAGATTTAGATATTATTTCATCACGCTTTACCAGAACTGAGTAAACTAAATAGTAATCAAATATTCGACAATTCCTAAAATGTAGTATAACCTGTAAAAAATCTAAGCCTGAATAAAAATGTACAGTTAATCTATATTGCACCATTTTACTCATGGTTAAAAAAAACTTTAGAAAAAGTCCTAATGTTATGAGTTTGCAAATATGCTAATTTTTACTTTTAAAAGCTTTAGGTTTCATTTCTGTTGTTGTTTGATTTATCAGGTAGTGAAGACAATGGCTTACGATTCTCTCGTAAGTTTATTGCTGCCCTGACAGAGACAGCTTTCAGACAATGTGGTAGGTGAATCGTGTTTATTTTTACTGGAGGTTTCCATTTGAAGGATCTAGAGTGTACTCTCCAAACTATAGTCACTAGAACTAGTTTAAAAATTTGGTTGTTTGGTTCTGCTCGACTTTTATTTTGTTACTACCCGACTCTGGAATAATCTACCTGACCATGCTAGACTTTGTCAATCATTGAATGAATTTAAAAATTGCATATCAGATCTCAATCTCGAAACAGACTTTTGCTCAAGAGACTGCTATCTGTGTAGCTGCAATTAGTCAATAGTCTTAATACAGTTTTCATCTGTTTATTTTGAGTTTTGTTTTTAGATATTGGCTGTTCTTAATTTGTATGTTAATTTTTTTTATTTATTTATATTTTGTAATTAATTAGCACGTACACTTTGAAAGGAGCCTTTGCTCATTTGTGTTTACGTGAATAAAAATACTACTACTACTACTACTACTACTACTACTGTATAAATAGAGCGCATCAGCTCGCAGCCAGGGGTTTGTTTTGTCATTAAAAACATAAGATTTACCAGCATAGCCGGTTAAAAAGTTGCAGCATGTCCAGAATCCTGCTGCATGGCTGATTTGTATATGTAATAGGATTACATGCTGTCCAATTTGGAAGATGATGAGAGAAACTTCGAGGACAGCAAAATTGGACGAGGGCCCAGGCCGAGTCTTATTTAGCTCTTAGAGGAATTTTTCTCATCCAATTATTTCTAAAGGGGACAAGCATGTAGTCTTCTTACTTATTAATTATATAGCTTCGCTTACCAGTTACCTGCTTTTCGCTATTTATTAAACATTCAACCAAATTTTGGGGTTCTTTGAAGTATTCTTGTTGAACCTTTTGTTTCTTTGCCTCAGAAGTTCGACTTCTCCTATCACAGGAAATCATGCAACTGTTTAAAATAATGTTTACTATGCTTCGAAAGTGTAAACCTTGACAAATCGAGGTTAGAAAAGTAAGAAAACTCCACCATTTCTAAAAATTGTTGCTCACCTTGCTGATGGCACGTGTGCGACAGCTGACGAGTGCTTTTCTCTGATTGGTCAATTCAGTGCTTGCTTTAAACTGATTGGTTTAGAAAAACTGTCCTATTATTTCTAAATTGGTCCATACTTTGTATTTAATGTCCAGTGAAAGTCTTCGGAGAAACTGATCCAATTAATTCTTAATTTGACAATTAAAATATAATAGTTTGGTCAATACTATAGAGTTTACTGACCTGCTATATACAGTATTAATTAATTATGAAATGAATCTAAACACCAATGAATAATTTGAAAAATGTGCTGCTGTCAAAGGTGCTACATTGAAAGGCACTATTTTTATATGTAACCACAGCAACAGATATATTTTTTCAACATTTGGTTATTCAATTAATAATATGTATTTATACAGCCTTATACAAATTTTAGTTAATCTTTTACTACTACAATGAATTCCTTGTTTTGCCATTTTACAACCTTAATGATTGAGACTTGAATATTGTAAATGGTTTATGGTCAGTTCAGTTCAATCAGCTAATAGATACTGACCTATTCAATTTGATATATCCAACCCTGATAAATCTGATGAAACCGATCCTGACTTGATGCTTAGTGCTAAATGTCAACTGGTGGCACCACATTGATCATTCTTCAATAGTGACCTTTATGGAGATTTCCCTTGGAGGAGACTTGGGCTTGCAGGCCACTGTCAGAGGCATTTGTCGCTCCTTACACACCACCTTGTTTTATGAGAGCCTACCCACAGCAAGTGTCATCAAGAAAGACCCTTGGACATCTGCGGTCTCAAGAGAGATGTTGGGGCAGCCAACACTGCCGAGCTTGCAACCAGCATGACATATCGTGATGACTGGGCTTCAAGGCATACAGCTTGGCTGAGGCCTCCCTAGTATTATTATTATTAGTATTCAGGGACCGCGGAGCTGGGGGGGTCCCCACCAATAATTTTGCAGATGAATATAACACACTTTGCCTAACATAAATGTACGTTTATTTTTAACGATTTTGAATTTTAGATGCATTTGTAGCAATTCCAGAAGCTCTAATTTTCAAAATTTTCGGGGGTTGCATAGCCCCGGACCCCCCTAGGAAGCTCGCGCCTATGGAGCTCGCTGTTCGCGCCTTCGGCACTCGTGGTGGTGCCCTCCCAATATAGAACTGGCTCCGCGGTCCCTGGTATTAGTAGTAATAGTAGTAGTTGTAGTAGTAGTAGTACAGTAATAGTTGTATTTAGTAGTAGTAGTAGTAGTAGTAGTAGTAGTAGTAGTAGTAGTAGTAGGAGTAATAGTAGCAGTAGTAGTAGTAGTAGCAGCAGTAGTAGTAGTTAATTTGTTAATTAGAACTAATACATAGCTTAATTTGTAAAGACTTTAAATTAAATAAAACTCATTTCAGATGTTAGACATGTTTGATATGATGCCATTTGACAATATCGATGGTGGTGCGTGGAAGCAAGGCTGGGATGTCCAATACTCTGATGGGGCATTTGATACTGAGCCACTGCAAGTATTTGTTGTGCCCCACTCCCACAATGATCCAGGTAAAGTAAATTAACCCTTCGATGACAATAATAGTAAAAAATAACCCTAATCCCACTAAAACCTAATAGCACATACCATAAACTAACATTAGGCCCTAGGTAACTTATGAACCAGTTGATGAAACCCTGTAAAGTGACCATTCATTTTGTTTGTCTTGAAGAGTAGAAATGATTGGTGTTATTCATTCTAACTTTTGAACCAGTTGATGAAACCCTACTGATAAAGTGACCATTCATTTTATTTGTGTTGAAGAGTAGAAATGATTAGTATATTCATTCCAACTTTTGAGCCAGTTGATGAAACCCCATAAAGTGGCTATTCATTTTGTTAAAAGTAGATTCAGAAAATATTCATTGTTTTACCAAAATCCGAAGTTGACAATTTCGAAGAAATTTGACTGTGAACTTCAAAAACTCAGTGGGAAATGGGTTAATGGTAATACACAGTAAATCCGAGAACAGACAGCTCATGATTTCCTTCACATATTGAAAAGTTTGGAACAAATATTTGGGGATTAATATTTTCTTTGTAAATATAAGCTATATTTACATATAGTCAAGCTGTATAGCAACATAAGCTATATTTACATATATTCAGCATTAAAGTCTTTAACATAATGGAAAACTACAAATAACTCCTGAGAATGCATAAAATATGTTTTACCCAAATAACAAATAAGAATAGTTTTCATTATCACTGAATATTTACAATTATAAATTGAAATTGAAATTTTAATGGATTATATTTACGATAAACGAAGTACCAACGCTAGGAATGTAGTAAGACTCAAACGCTGACCAAATGATCTTTCTATAGTGTCACTGACTTGCATGATTAAAAATTAGGCATTTGTTCAGCATGTGTATAGAATGAACATTGTTTCTCTCTTGATTGTGGTCAGGGAAATGTGTGCCACTGTATTGTTAATTTGATAACATTTTACCAAAGATTGATTATCCTCCTTACTCTAAACCTGATTCGACCTGTTCACATTGCAAGTACATTGTTTCAAATGTACCATAATTATACCTCAACAGACAACTATATTAGTATGTATCTGAAGTTTGTACCAACAGTATACCTAAAATGTGTAACCAGCAAGTAATCTAGCAATTTCTCGTTACCAAATGTAAGATTTTGTATGAGTTATGTAAGAAGTGAGTTACTGATTAACCAGGAGCTGAAAGAGTTTCTTGGTTTAATTAAGGTTGAGCCCTGGAAAAATCGGTTTAATAAACACAAATGTTCCCGACTGACAACCTTAAACATGAACATATTGATATTTGATTAAAGTTAAACTTAAAGAAACATAAATGAAACTTCTCGTTACCAAAGGTTTAATTCTGTATTTTGAACAGGAGCTGAAAGAGTTTCTTGGTTTAATTAAAGTTAAGCCTTGGAAAAGTCAGTAAAATAAACACAAAAGTTCCCGACTGACGACCCTAAACATGAACAAATTGATACTAGATTAAAGTTAAAGAAGCATAAATAATAAGATCTGCAAGTGTAAATCATCACTGTAAAAATCATGAGAAATATTATTTTATAACGCCCAAGCTTCCAGAATCTAGTTTTGTATTTTGATTGTTTTGTGAAATTCGACCATAAAATAACAGTGACAAAAATCCTTTGTCATAGTTATATTACAATTATTATTATATTTTTGTATTGTTTGAATTTCTGTGTTTTTGATTAAGTGTTTACAAAGTATTGTAATAGTAGCCCGACTTTCAGCTGTCTCGGCCTCCGAGTTGCTTTTCACATTTCAGATGTCGTTTAGTTTTATCGGCACTGGCTGATAATGTAGCATATTAATTCAGCTCGCAACAATTCACTTTTTATTATAAATTTCTAGTTATTATTCAGTGTTCTTAACACTTATTTTTTGAAGACTGAAATAACTGGAGCTAAATCTGGTCCACTGATTACATTATAACCGTTATTAACTCCGGATACATAGACACGCAGACAACTAGTGGCGGTAAACATTCTTAAGCCACGTAAGGCGATTTGCAAAAGAAGCTAGACTTAATTTTTCCAGTCATTTTAAATAAGAAGTTAAACGAAAGAACTTTTAAGAAGATTATAGCAGATTAAGCTTTTGACAACTGTAAACCATTTAGTTCTGGGGCGCCTGAAGGATAACATTTCCGGATGAAAAAAATGGCAAAACAGCTAAACTAAAGTGATAAAAACAATTGTGAAAATGTTCTCAAATAAACGCACGAAATGGTTTGACACAAACCAACAACTATCCTACTTTTTAGCAATACAATAATCTTTTGTTTAGCGTATTTTGAAGAAAAAAATGATGGTGTTACTTATTCTAACTTTTGAACCAGTTGATGAAACCATATAAAGTGACCATTCATTTGTCAAATAGATTATGAAAATGTTCATTGTTTCAACAAATTTTGAAGTTGCCAATTTTTAGTAAATGTTTAGACTCTGACTTTACAAAGTCATTAGAAAAAAGGCTATTACCTAAACTTTGAAATTGTTTTTCAGAACTAAGTTTTAACGAGGTTTTGGACGGTTTTGTTGTCGGAGGTACACACTTTTGCATATGAAGTCTAAAGGTCAACAATGCAGAATGTTTTATGCGAAATACAAGTAAAGGAATTTTAACTTTGGTATTCTTTATATTAAAAATACAAGTGATCGTTGAATGCTTGGTTTACGGAGCAATATTTAACCAACTCTTTTCCAAACACTGCCCCTCACCTGAAAATTTTAAATTTTGCCATCGAACAGTTTTACTGTGAAATATGAGAAATCTCCAGTCGTTGCTCGGCCAATTTAACAGCTGTTACTTTTTAAAATTAAGCGGCTATGCGTTGTAGTTGAAAGAAAAGTTTCCAATAGTAGAAAATATGGCCGTAATTTATCATCGCTTTAATTTCTATACAGATGTGTACCAATTGCAAGACCAATTTTTGCAGCTTCACTAGACTCATCGGGGAAAACAGACTTACGTTTTGTAAAAAACAAGTGAAATTTAAAGATGTCGGACGTTCAAATGATGAGCCTTAATTGATTTTTTAATAATTAATGGATATCAAATTAAAAAATCTAAATAAACAAAAAGAATTGCACATGGCGGACACGTACGAATTTGCCATGCAAATTATCCCTGGCGTTTATAATGAAAGTCACGACAAAACTCCCGTGTCGGTGATACCAAATGAACCAGATAATAACTTAAAACTAGCAAATTGACGTCTCTCCTGAATTGAAAATTCCGCGGCAATCGCTCCTTTTCAAAATTTCCGAAATGTATAAAAACCGTTGCAATCACTTTCCATCATCTGTAAAGTACTTGTAATGGTAGTCAATTTACACCTACAAAGAGATTGTCGAACTGCAGTCTTGGTTTTAGTGAGCTGTGAAGTTGGAATCATTGTCAAAACTATAATTTACTTGTCTCGAAGAGTAGAAATGATTGGTGTTATTCATTCTAACTTTTGAACCAGTTGATAAAACCCTATATAAAAGTGACCATTCGTTTTATTTGTCTTGAAGAGTAAAAATGATTGATGTTATTCATTCTAACTTTTGGGCCGGTTATGAAATCCTATAAAGTGACCATTCATCTTGCTTGTCTTGAAGAATAGAAATGATTGGTGTTATCCATTCTAATTCAGTTTGAACTCAGGTTTTGAAACTTATAAAGCGACCATTCCTTTTGCTTGAAAACTAGCGGGATAAGATTTAGAAATGTTAAAAGCAAACCGGCTGAGTTTTTGAAACTATAAAAGGAAAGGAGTTTTAAAATTACAGACAATATTAAATGGAGGTCAAGTGATATAAGTCGTGGATTGAGGGTCGTTTGATGTACGTGTTAATGCAAAGCCGAGCTTAAATAAACAAACTCCCGACAGTGAGATATGTGTTCTAATGCGGATTATACTCGTGACTGATAAGCTTTTCCGCGTTAAAAAGATCATTTCAAAAAAAATTAAACTGAAAGCCGTTTATTACACTATTTCCGCCATAATAAAGACAATAAGAAACATTGTAAACGATTTTTAAAACTCAGTAATGTTTAGTATCGAATAAATTTTAAAACATTGACATGTCAGTGAAGAAATAGGAAAACATTCAGTTCTCATTCAAGCCACTTCATTGTGCTATAGTGGTCACTGGACAGAAACATTCACTTATAAATTTGTGCAGCCTTGTAAAATTTAGTACTTTACGTGCATTTTTTTTTGAAGAACCAGTAAATTTACCAAGCGGTTTTGTTCTTATTTTTTTTGGACCTTTACATCTCTTAATCCAATTTAGTGGATTTCAAAATAGCAAAGTACATAGCTCGGGTTTCTCTTTTGCTGTCGTTATTTGGAATCAAAACTGTGGCCCATCTGGACGTTTCGGGTTTACCCAAATGGTGGTTTCCACTTCTTTTCCATTTCTGTGATTTTAGTTATTGAGAAAAGTCTAAAATGTTGGTATTCATATTCTTTAATGTCTTGCCGTCGAATAACAGAAGCTGAAGGTACCTGATTTGGGGTTTGAATAAAAACCCAAAGCATCCAGCTTTTTTATAGGTTTTGTCCTCTTCCGCAAATTCGTGGATATGCACACGTTATTGAACGGTATATCCACAAACTTTGGCTCATTTTACATTCCCAAAAGTTATGGATCAGTGTTTACTATATTGCTAAATTACGAGTTTCAATCTATTTTCTACCAGAAAAACTTTTCCTAGTTATCGAGCCTCAACCTGAGTTTATTTTTATTTATTATTGAATTTTGGACAATTAGAGCCACCTTGTTCCTAAAAAGCTGTTCTTATAAAAAGTCGTGTGTGTATAATTTTCCGGTTTAATATGTCATAAGCTAGCCCATGCCATAAATATCATTAACACGTGATCTCTAAACAAAACTGAAGGCGCTGTTTTGCAGAAAAACGATATTTTTCAATGGATCTCAAGGCGCGCACACAACGTGCAACATCAGTATTTTTATGCAGCTGATTGTGTGATCCTGTTTTTTAATCCTTTTCCCGCTGAGTTTTAACTTGCAAAAATTACCAACTTCTGAAGTTTATGTTATAATAGATATCTTCTGAATCTACATTTCAAGACAAACGAAATGAATGGTCATTGATAGGAGTTTATCAAATGGTTCAAAAGTTAGAATGAATAACATCAATCATTTCTACTCTTCAAGACAAACAAAATGAATGGTCACTTTATAGGGTTTCATCAACTGGTTCAAAAGTTAG
>JAOCNB020141419.1:0-10335 GCA_026546465.2 Palythoa caribaeorum | reverse complement strand
GAAACTTCACGTGTTTGTATTGGAGTGTACAATCCCTTGGGTTTCCCTGGGAAGAAACTTCACGTGTTTGTATTGGAGTGTACAATCCCTTGGGTTTCCCTGGGAAGAAACTTCACGTGTTTGTATTGGAATATAGAATCCCTGGGGTTCCCTGGGAAGAAACTTCACGTGTTTGTATTGAAGTGTAGTTGTACGTTTAAAGATCTTGTTTGCAATAAAATGAGATGAGCTGCGTCAGTGTTTCTATAGGAACAGTTTGATAAAACACCGTTGAAAATTTGTAGAAAATGACCTTTCGGAGTGTTTGCTCTTCGTCGGAGTAAAGTGTGTGAGGCTTTTTAATACCCAATAATGGCAATATAACGCACACACACACCATACACACACTAACTAAAGTCCGAAACGTCAGTTTCTATAAATTTTCCATGTTATCCAACTTTAGAATTTATCAACTTGTCGGAAATAGTTAGACATAATTGTATATACACTGCCCATGCGGTATCATGCTAATAAAGCAGGTATTTATTTATTTTACCTTACCCCTTAATGGGATTCGTACTCTACGCATTCACGTGAACTAGCAATTGACACCGCTTCAAATTTTGACCTTTTTGGGTTATTATCATGTGCTGATCAGTTTTTAAAATCATTGACAATAAAGTGTGCCTCACCTGAACTCAATAAATCCATTTGCTTTTAAAATGTGATACAAGTGATACACTTGATCTAAAACCATTCTCAGTCTGTATGCAGTATCGGCTCCTGTATATAAGCGATGAGCGTGCGTGCTCAGTGTGCAACAGATGCTCAAATTTGTTACTTGAAACCCGTTAATTCTAAATTTTGATAAACGCTCCTCCAATAAGCAAACAAAGAATAAAAATTAGATTATACTCTAAGGCTAGTTAAATTTAACCTGGATTAAACTTTTAAAAAAACAGATTTTTCAAAGGAAAATTGTTTTATCTCAAAATTGTAGCTTGATTCAGTGTATGTAAGGTTGGAACTATAAATGAAACAAGGATTAAAGATTTAAGCCTTGATTAGTACACGCATTTTTTTTACAAGAACCATGCAGTAAATTTTGCCGAGCCTCACTGCTCTTATTATTTTGGCGATTTCAGCCTCAATTTGTTATTAATCTGTTCTTATTTCTTTGCATGAGCGGTTTTTGAAACAAAAAAAATAAAACAAGGTATTGGAAAATGAAACGCCTTGCGCCATACATGTATTGTACGGCTGAATTTAGAGGCGAACTACTGTACCTTCATTGTTTGTTGAGCAGTCTTTACAGTGAATCTTTTTATGTTTTTACTTTTATGCTGTATCGCTAAGTTTTTGTCTATTTTCTACCACAAAAACTAGTTATCAAGTCTCAGCCTGAGCTTGTTCTTAAATTGTTCTTAAACTTTGGGCCGTTTGGCAACTTTGAACCTCGTCGTTCTTATAAAATTGTTCTTATAAAAAAGAGTGTACATGTTTATATATCGGCATTCGGCAACGACTGAGCCCAGGACATTAATGAATATCTAAATATGTCTCCCTGCTGGTGACTTAATTTGAATATTCACGTGCTAAGGGTCAGACTCAGTAAAAACATTGACTTGACAGCAGACTTATTTCAGGTTTTGTTAAAATTGTACGACTCCAGATGTCGACAATGGCTCCTTTGAGGTATAGTTCTTCGGCAATAACCTTTGCTCTGTTGGAGCAAACTAGTCGCACGGGCGCTGAACAATTGCTGACAGCTGAAGTTGCTGAAATAAACAAAAATCCAGCAAGTGTGACTTACGCTTTTTAGTAATGCATTTTTTATTACTAATACTCTAGAGTAACTGGAAGTTACAAGGAGTGCGTTCGTTAGGCCGTGTGCAAGAGACGCAAAAAAGCTGGATGAATTGCCCTACTCAAATAGTAATAGGCCTACTAAAACCACATTATTTACCAGGGCAGAACATTTACGCATCCTTATGTCTGGTAATTCAACTGAAATTCGATATCTGTTTCATCCATGTGCTTACATGAGCTGGTAATGTAGGCTGTCATCATTTGGAACATACGCGTGACCCATTTGCACAGCATGCATAAGCGTATCCTGTACAGATGTCAATCGCAGACGTAACTCGAGCAGTTATTAAAATATGTTCTTCTAGCAATCTCAGATCTCTATGACTTGGAGTACGTGATCCATTGCATTACCTCCCAAACTGTCGCAGTACGTTGTTATCGCCATCATCCTTCTTCATGTTTTCGCGAAGTTTTCAGGCAAATATTGCTCTTCTCGCACTCTTTCGCTTGTTTTACCTGGCAATCTGGAGTTTGTGAGAAATGGCACGTACGGGATAGACGGCCGGAACAGCATGCTGTCTTTGCCGAAAACAAAGTGTTCCGGGCCCGCAAACCTCTTTTCCAAAAAACAACTTTTAAAAATAGATGCAATATTATCGTCTTCTTTTTTTATAAAAACAACTTTAAAAGAACAACGACGCTCAAATTTGCCAAAATTTAAGAACAATTTAAGAACAAACTCAGGCTGAGGCTTGATAACTAGGAATGTTTTTGTGGTAGAAAACTGACTAAAACTTCAGCTATAAAACAAAAAAGATTCACTATAAAGACTGCGCAACAAACAATGAAGGTATTTCGCATCAAAATTCAGCCATAATACATGTGTGGCGCAATTAAGGCGTTTCATTTTCCAATACCTTGTTTTATTTTGTTTTTCCTTCAATAAAAACCGCTCACAGAAATAAGAATAAATTAAGAACAAATTGAGGCTGAGGAGTCGCCAAAAAATTAAGAACAACAAAATTTAGTGGTCAGTGGTTCTTATAAAAAAAGCACGTACTCCTACGCGTAAGAGTAATACGATCCAAATGTTGGTCTCGCTTAACACTATACAGAGCTAGAGTTTACACGTATATTCCAAATAATGACGGCCGTAATGTCAGGTTTAGATTGAGTGGGGAGGAACGGAAGAGGGAGGAAAGAGAACAGCCTAAAAATGTTCGGGAGGAGGGAGAAATGACATCAAAACAAAGGGTGAAGGGGGAAACGCTACATTAAGGGAGAAGTAGGATATCCTTAGATTGTCTAGGTTCTGAAATTGTCATGAGTTTATGGTTTTGTATCCATGAACCGGTTGAAGTGTTCAAAATATAGATGCAATTCCCGTGGGGCCCATAAATGACGCGAATCACAACATACCTCTAAGCTCTAATGAGGTTGCTATTTCTCTGATTTCTCAGTGTACGTACGTGATTTCGACCTCTTTCAGTTTTTGTATGATCAAGTAACATTGCCTCAAGGCATCAGTTTGAATGTTACTCGAGTACTACAAAGCCCTACAAGCAAGACCTACAACGAGTACGATCGAGGCTATCAAGAGTTCCTCGTTCCGTCAAGCTGCAAGCCCGTGTGGCATTTTTATCATTATTCATCAACAATACCAAAGCCTGCGTCGCAGCTAGTCTAAACCTTCGGTATGTCATATAAAACTGACACGTTCGCCATCTACCATACCCAATTAAGCTGCAACAAAATTGCAGTTGTAGTTTTGTGAACTCAATTTCAACTGCGAACTACATGCGAACTAGACTTCCAGTAAATGCACAGCTGCATGATTTATCGATTTTTGAAATTCATATCTAGTATAAAGTTATTATTTTTTCAAATTGTCTTGTGCAATTCGCCGAATGAACTCAAAGACTCAAATAGAAAAAGTGTATAAATAAATATGATGCTATTTTTCTTCCAATACTTTCCTTGGCTGTTTTTATAATTATATTATCTTGTAACGTCAGTCAGACCCAGCCCAGTCACTCTAGTTTATACAAGGCCAACGGAGCAGGATGGGCGGGGTGGAGAGTGGGAAGAGGATGGGCGTGGCAGGGTGGTGACGCGTCATTTTCACATTTTCTTGCATCAAATACGCATGGCGGCGCATTAATGGAGACCCTGAAAACCACTTATGATGTTGATGATATTTAAGATTGTGGTAAATTTAATGTTAATGCTAGAAATAATGATAGTATTCAATGAAATCTAAAAATAGGAGGAGCTAACCTCTCTTGCCAAAGCCTGAAAATTGTTATTGAGATGTGCATTTGATAAAATTTCTGTCAGCTCTTCATAGTCTTCCATCTCTTCATCAAGCTCAAGGAAAATCTGCTGTCGAGCCAACATGTAAGCCATCTGTTTTCTTATCAATTTTTTCTCATCACTGCAATGTCAGGACAGAATAATACAGTTTCAACTTAATTTCAACTAAAATCCAGGATCAAAATGCACCAAAAAGTCATTTGCAGATCAGACTTGGCTTACCTTCCTGAACAGGAAAGGAAAATGTCCTTTACCAGTTCTAAATCATTCAGTTGGATGGCTAACTTTAGGGCCTCTGGCTGACAATCAAACCTTCTCAACATTGCTAATGCCGTCTTTAGTAACAATGAATCCTCTGGTTCAGCAACATAGTTAACACAGCTGCAAAATGTTAAAAGTTAAGCCTATTTTAATGATACAAAGAAGGTAATAACAACTTTTGTTTATTATTTGGTACTACATCTTAACGTAGCTGTTAAATGTAGCAATTTACTGACTAAAAAAATGGAAAATAAAATTCAGATCAAGGTTAAATTAACCATATGTACACTTGGGGGACTGAATCAGGCTTGCTGATTGTCTTTTTCTGTCTCCCACCTCCGTCACCTCTGGATTAAATCCTGAACTCAGATATTTGTTGAAATTTGTGGATTGCAATCTGACTCAGAGAGTTTTTTTTCTTGGGAACTTAAGTTTTCTTCCTCTTCAAATCAACTTTCACACCAAAATCTGAGCTATCGAGCAATTAAACATTAGACAGTGTCTGTGAAGAAGGTGTAACCACTTGCCTTGCAGAATGATATTACATAAAGCTAGCTAAAGCTAAATCCTTTTACGAGCCTAAGTGGCTCATTGGAGCCAGTGCTTATCTCCAGTTTCTGTAGTGTTAAGCTGATGAGAGTCATTGACTCCCCCTGGACAGGAGACTAATCCATCGCAGGTTAGCCCCCAGCACAAGCTGGTACTCATTCTACCGACCTCAGGAGGATGGAAAGCTGAGTCAACTTTGGCAGAAAAGAAGGTCACACAAATGTTCAATACTCGGTTGATCCGGGGTTTTAACCTGGGACAACCCCAGACATAAAGTATTTACTTCTATTCTTACTTGCAATTTAGCTTATGGAAAGCTGTAAGCATCAAGCATAAACATTTTCCTAATTTTCAAAAGCATGCATTTGAGCAACTTTATCAAAAACTTTTGGGACCATTTACTAGTCTAACCAAATATTTCAAAAAAAAATCTCTTACATATCAATCAGGAATAGCACAGTTGGTAAGTGCACTGCCTTCTGTGCTGGAGGTCCCCAGTTCGATTCTCAGTGACTCCAACGTCTGTTTCGACTTTCCTTTTGTCCGTGTAGCTTGAGCTTTAAATACCCATAAAACGGAGCACTGACAGAGGAAGGGGAGTAAAGTGCACACAGAGGGTCACAAGTTTATCAGTGTCACATGAACACTGTTATGTGCTACCCTCATAAAATAAAGCTTCTTTACCTTTTTTTACCTTCAATTAACTATTAACGCTGAAAAATATTTGATCCTCAAACATTAATTTACCCTTTCAGCTCCAAGAAATCTATCAACATCTAACTTCTCTTTACACAACTCAAACAAAATAATATAACTGGTAATGAGAAATAAGGAATTGATCAAGTGGAATGAGCTGTAAAATTTGAAAAGCCGAAATCTCCCAAACTACTTACATAGAAAGTATGGAGCTCAGTTGGGAGAATTTACATTTCATTTATTATGCTTGAGGCTTAAAGGGTTAAAAGGCAAGGGCAACAATAAACATTTCAAAGATTCAAAGCACCTTGTTAAATACAAACAAACTCTGTGAAATGAATTCTCGTCAACATATCCATCCAGTAGATGTAGGTGTTCTATCTCCATCAGTAAATCACAAGCCTCAGTTTCCGCATTATGTGCCATGTTGTAAGGTAGTATCTCTTTTGCTAGCATCACAAGATCACTGACTGTTGCTCCTTTACTCAGCCGATCAGTGTATTCTACTCTTATCTCTTCTGCTAAGTGCCTGACATATTCATGCCCCCAGGTCTCTAATGGCTCCTTGGACCCTAGCTGTCGATACTTGAGGCATTCTCGGCCCTCACTTGTTGTCATGCCAAGAACTGATAAAATATCTGCTAAAAATCTCTTATTTTCACTGTCAGGCCATTTGCCATAAATCTCTTTTAACCCAGGCAAGTGTGGTCTGAGAAACTTTAAAGGTTTTGGTACTGAGGTCATGGAACTCGTACTCGCCCTGATAAGGGTCCTCAGTGATTCCAGGGCTGGCTTGTAGAGTTGTGTATCTGATTCCGTTAGTCTTTCAACCAGCATCGTTAACTCTTCTTGAAGTTGACGATCTTCTTCAGTCAGTTCTGGTTCTTCTTCTTTCTTCGATACAACTTTCCCTTTATTTTCTTTTTCATCCTTTTTATCTTTGTTCATTTCAACTTATTTTCGCACGAATTTAGTTTTGCGAACTTAGAATAGAAATATTTCGCGGGATTTAAATCACTGTTTTTCAAGGTAATTAAATTTGGCTATTCAAGTAACTGGTGTTCATTTTTCAAATTGCAGCATTCCTCATTTACCAAGTAAATGTTTTAGCGAAATTGTGTTTATTTTTCGTTTACTTCATAGCTTGAACAGATTTTACACAGACACAAATTGATAAAAAGACAACTTGTGTGTGTTTTATGGTTCATGTGTCATATGATCAATATCTTATTGCACAAATTATAAATCTAATTCAATATCGTAACTTTAGTTATTTTCATTCAAGCAAATAAACCGTCCAGTAGTTTTTTATTTGTTTGTTTGTTTCTAATCTTTTAACAACCAAACCCCTGAATTCTAAACGGCTTTTTTGCGCCTCTTATAAATAACGGTATAGGTCTCTTAATAAACAAATAGCATTTTTTTGCCTTTGAACGGTTCTAAGACTTCTAAAAAATCTAAGTGATTAAATATTTCGCACAAAACCCTAAAACTGAACTGATAAATTTTAAAATGTTTTAATTCTTTATTTGATTGCCATCTAACACAACCCGAAACAGATTCCTTCTTCTACCAATAAAATATCTTACCGATGAGGAGTAGTACTGGGATCACAGAACGATTTAAAAACCAGTCAACGGCGCAGCATAGAAATATCAAAGAAGAAACGACTCAAGCTCTCAAAAAAACGTAAACCAATCAGAACGCGCCATTTGAGTTGTTTTGTGAACATCGCTAAGATACCATGCACCCAAGAGTGTGATACAAACGGTTAAAACTTGTTACCATAAGGACATTGATTAATTTAAGGAAGAAACTAAAAAAAAAATAGTTTGGCCGATAAAAGTCGAGAAAGGCATCAAATGAGTTAAAAGCTATAGCTGGGGGAAAAGTTCATGTGAAGCAACGATCTTGTTAAAAAAAGGTACGATTCTAATGTGGATTTATAGCTAACTTGCACTTTTGCACAACTTTTATGACTTAAAATTGAATGTGTACTCATAGACGTCATATGGATCTGTTTGGAAGCCTCTCTTTCTCCTTGTTGATATGACTGAAATTATTCTTGAAAAATTCCCAACTAGTTTTTAAAGTTGAATTCTAATTTCAAACAGTTATTCTCTTTTTGTGTGCAACGTAAAAAGACAAGCTTTCCACGAGAAATAAACGCCTTGGAATTTAGAATAAGTCATCAAGCGAAAAAAAATATCCGAAAACTATAACTGGAGGTAGTTAAAATATGTGCAAAACTAACGAAGTTTAAGGTAATGAGAGGGGATAAAAATATCCTATCTCCAACTCAAGCACCCGCAAACGATTCTGAGTTTTTATTAACATTTCAGTAATTCGCGATACAATAATAAACCGAAATAAGTAATCAAAATATTGTCATTATTGCCATACTGTCATAATCGAAACAAATAGTTAATAAATATATTATTTCAATATAATTTAGGCCCTGCCACACGTATCCGGATATTTTTAAAAACGGAGATTTTTTTCTCCGTTTTCAAAAAAATATGAGTCCACACGTAGCGTTTTGGAATCGTATTTGACCGTCCACACGTATCTGCCAAAAATATTCGAATACGCTCGGTTTCACCTACAAGCCTGCGTGCGCGTGCGCTCTCTATGGTTACAATGTTCTAATTAGCCGTGAAATAGACTGAAACCTACATTTGACGTCATCGTATTTGAAAACCGCCGTTTTCGGTGCCCGAAAACGGCGGCTACGTGTGGACGGTAGCCGTATTCGGAGAAAATAATCTCCGTTTTCGAAAATATCCGGATACGTGTGGACGGAGCTTAAATTTTTACACGTAAAGATAACACAGATATTTGATCGACATTGTTCTATAAAAAGTTCAAAAAAACGTGTGCGAGGTGAAATATTTATCAAAAACAACTTTTCCTGATAGCGACGCCACAGACAGGGTTGAGAAACTTGAAACCAATAATGATAAATAGTTTTTTTCAAGTACGACCTACACAGTTTCATAATATCACATTGTCTTTCTTGATGTATAGCGTTGTGAGAAATGGGAAGTTATGCCTATTGGCAAACTGAGCGAAACACGTTGATTAAATAACAATTTAGTCAATTAGTTTTAGACACCTAACAACAATTAAAAAAAGGGCTTGAAAAGAAACTTTACAGATATACAGTTTTATCGCCACATATTGTTTTTGGAAAAGTTTTCATAGCCCCCCAAATGTTTCAATCATAGCTTTCCTTAGTTTGAAAAATGTCGATGTGCTGTTGCGGTTTCTTTTATGTTTTTGTTTGGGCGCACAGTTTTGCTATTTTCGAATCTTCTTGTCCCCTTTATCCCTCCTTTGGCCCGGTTCCAATTTAGTTGCTACCGTCGCTGCTAGCCTTAACAGCCGGCCCCTTGGTTTCCATGAAATTATTCCAGTCTCCAGTCACAGAAGAATGAATTTCTAGAGACTGTCGTGATCGCAGCGATTAATAATGGAAACCGCCCGGGCTCTAAATATAAGCTTTTTATTCTCACCAGTAAATTTGTAAGCTAATTAAGGTTTCTGTGTCACAATCAATTTTCTCTTTTGTATTTGGCCAGACACATAACAAAAACAGTATCTAAGCTCTATAAAAATATAGTTTTTAAATTGTGAAGGTTTTTATTGTGAATTGGAAGAAGGAAAACACTCCTTATCTTTTAAGCAACTGAGTAGCAAAATGTCATTTACGAAGCCATATAAAGTCTACACTTTTCTCTTAATTGTCTTTGGTTTTGAAAATGTTATCTTTCCATTTCCTTAGAACAAAAAGTTAATTTGAGTCTACATCGCTGAAATCTAAAAACGTAAAGAGGCTTCGATGCATAGAGACGTTTAATCATATTCAATATTCATTTATACATTATACTTTTTCTGAAGGTTGAAAATTATTTTTTGAAATAAATTCGAATAAACTGGACTTGTATCACTACTAAAAAAAACATGTTTTTTGTTGCTAGGCACGGTGTGCTAGGAGCCGCAGGGGGCATTCTTTTTACACCTGTTAGAGCTCATAACTGAATCAGAATGTTTTCCTTTTGTTGTACAAAAATAAAACCTTTAATTTACAAAATTTATTTAATGTTTTCATCACTACTTAATTCATTCTATATAATATTACACAAATTGTGTCTCTCCATAAAGATAAGAATTTTAAAAATCAAATTTTTAAATCAGAAAAGAAAGTTAAAAAACGGATAGCTCGTGAGAAAAGTGTCATGGTTCTTAAGAAGCAACCCTTCCACTTCCGAAAAAAAAATTAAGTAACCCTTTTTTGATTTTCAACAAAATTCGGCAGCATTTCTATAACCCATGATTACTACTAGTTTTAGACTAAATTTGCATATTGCTTTAACCCTTCAAGCCTCAAACCTTTTAGCCAAACACTTTGGACCCCTCCCCAAGGTTTTCGTTGTGCTTGGTCCGATCAACTTGAAATTTGGCATAAATTTTAATTTGAGTTCGAACTTTCATTTAATACCAATCACGTGGCAATTTTCTTGTTACCATGGTTACCAGAGACAAAAATCCAAAATGACGGCCATTTTGAATAAATTATCGATTTTTAAAAGTTATCAGTATCATGACCACAATATCCATTCCCAGAAGAAGAATATTTTCGACAGAAAACTATTTTTTCGACCCGCTGTGAAAAAGTGTTCTGGTTTCCATTCAGGTGACAAGTGATGACAGCAGTCTATTGTTTTC
>JAOCNB020141388.1:0-10488 GCA_026546465.2 Palythoa caribaeorum | reverse complement strand
TGTCACAGACAAAGCTCCGCACCCCTCCCCCCCCCCACCACCACCACCATCATCCCTCCGTTTGTCTCACTAAAAGTGGTACTTCCTGACCCGTAGAGGTTGAGAAAGAATATTACCAACCAATCGGTTTTAAATTATCACTCGCAATAGAGTATTAAGTAATGGCCCATCCCTTGGTAATTGCTTTAGATGAAAATAAACGCGTTTTGACAGCAGAGTTAATTTATCCTATTGCCAGCTGTGTCACGAGAGAAACTTGATGGCGTCAGGCAGCCCCTTGGTGGCACGATCACCGCTGGGAAGAGAAAGCGGTGTTTAGAAGACGAGAGACGAATAAAGTCGGTGAAGCGAGCTCGCCTTCGCAAACAGCAACTAGAACACAAACCAAAGGTAAAGAAAGCCCTCGTCTATCACTGTAATTGTTTACAAATAGTAATATTATTATTATTTTTGAATTAGCCAACATTTTTTGGCGTCTTCCCTTCCTCCTCAAAACGGATAGCAATAGCTGCCAACATTTGTCAGCTATTATCAGAAGACACCTTATGTCATGTCAATAGTCCTGAAAATATTTTTCTCTTGACCGCTTTATTTTTCTCATGATCGTTTTGTTTTTGCCATGATTGTTTTAAGTTGAAAAGTTCAAACTGAAATTTCATATAAACCTAATATATTTTGTAACACAAATGCCCGAATGTAAACCATAAAAAGCACAATTTTTAAGAAGACAACATTATTATTATCATTATCATTATCATTATCATTATCATTATCATTATCATTATCATTATTATTATCAAAAAATGTTGCTATCGTTACTGTTATTGTTATTTTCATTCAGTTTTATGAAATGAATCGCTTGCGTACAAAGGTTTGAAATTTGTTGTCTTCTTAAGAATTGTTCTTTCTTTTTATGGTGTACGTTCGGCTCGAATCGCGTTTGAGGGCATTTGTGTAACAAAATATGTCAGGTTTATATGAAATTTTAGTTCGAACTTTTCAAGTTAAAAGCAGAATAAAAACACCTGCGTTAGAATATATAACAATACAGTTATTGTTTTTGTGCATGAATGTGCTTTGTGCTCGAGTCAGACTTATTTAGCCTGAGCCGTAGGAAAGGGTTAAAAGGAACTCAGATAGGGGCCATAACATATTTTTGCCCAAGAACATAAACTTTGTTACTAATATTATCACTTTGGAGGGCACTGGGAAAACAAAAGCTGATAAACATGAGAACAAATTTAACAGTCTGCTGGCCTCGGCATTTTTAAGACCGAGGTCACAGTTTTTCACTATACGGACCGACCCTAAACCAGTAAATAACATATATTTATTACATGACCTTACAGTTTCCTACATTCTGATTGGTTCACGCGCGGCTGTCAAAATACGTATTCGGCCCACGGGCCGTATATGCGCTTTTTCGGACCCGGATGTTGATTTTCAGAAAATTCTCAAAACTCGTAAAGTTACTTAAAAACAATTTTAAAGTACTTCCGAAACTTTCCGAAGATTTCCGAAGATTTTTAGAAAATCTTCAAAAACCCAAAAATGTATAAGAAACAGTTTTTAAGCATTTCCGAAGCTTTCCAAAAACCAAAAACTATCGGATAGTTCCAATGATTTTCGTAGACGAACGTAATCATGGGATAAATTACCGTAAGTTAAAAAAGTCATAAAATAAACGAATTGTTAACCTATCTTGCTCAGTCTGTATGTAAAAATATCAGATCTCAGTCTTTTTTGTATGAACCTCGCTGCGCTCGGTCCGTACTGCTGAGACCTCGGTCTTATATTTTTCTATACAGACCTCGCGCTCGGTTAATAATCTCTTAAAAGGATATTACATGCCCGCATGTGGATACGAATTTTATCTTTGAGTGGTTAAGTTGATATCACACGAGTGAGCACAGCGAAGACATGATACACAACCAGTCAGGAGGCAAAGCTATGACAAGACGTGAAACTATACACAGCCAATCAGGTTTCGCTAATAATATATGATCAGCTGCTTGTGTTTCCGTCGGTGACAAACAGTGTGAAATTGACGAGAATGAATCGTTAAATAAGGCCCTATTTAATTGTTATGAGTTGAGTTCAAACATAACTTGTCTGTGGAAAAAAAGCCTTTCGCCGTGTGTGACCGCAATTTTCTCAGCTAAACTCAGCACGATAAATTTCCATGGATGCATCAAAAACAACAGAAGCCTTCTCGATGACAAGTACCTACTGGCGAGCAAGATTTTTGAAGAACCCAAGATAAAATTTTTAATTAATTTTATAATTATATAGCAGGTCAGTAAACTTATATTACTGACCAAACTATTACATTTTAATTGTCCAGTTAATCATTAATTGGATCGGATTCTCCGAAGACATTCACGGAACATTGATACAAAGTATCCAATTTAGAAATAATAGGATAGTTTGTCTAAACCAATCAGTTTAAAGCAAGCAACAATTAACCAATCAGAGCAAAGCACTCGTCAGCTGTCGCGCGCGCCCATCAGCGAGGCGAGCTGCAATTTTTAGAAAATGGTGGAGTTTTCTGACTTTTCTAGCCTCGATTTGTCGAGTTTTACTCTTTCTTTCCTCATTTCCAAACTGAACAGCATGTAGTCCTATTACATATACAAATTGTGTTTGTTGTAGGTGATGTTTTGCGACGTTAAGAACCATTCTACGCAGGAAAAGAAAATCATGACGGAGCAAGGTATAGTTCACAGAAATTTCTAGCAACCTTTTTGTTACGCCTTATTTATGGTTTAATCAGACACTAGACTTTTAACCAACCACTTGTCAAGCATCGTTCGTTCAGAGTCTGGAGGGAATAGCCTGGAAATCAAAAAGAAGTTTTGCCGAAAACTCTAGAAAATAAAGTACATATCTCAAAATCTTCAGAATGTTCAGAGCTTGACTTCGAGCGGAAAAAATACAACTCGTTCCTACTAACCTATATCTTCATTGATATAACCCTCAAAATTTAAAGCTCGGTTTCCAAATTAACGACAGTCAATGTTTTTAATGTTTAAAATAAGTACTTGCTTAGAACGCATGCTAAGGTATATTATATAAACATATGCTGTTTATAAAACGTTTGTCTAAAACGATTACTGACTTAATTTTAAGCGTGGGAAATTGGAAAAAAGATCGAAAAAAAGTCTAGAGTTTAGCTGTCAAAAATTTGCACGAACCTTCGGTCAAAGCGGAGAAAAGTTCGGAGAAATGACGTTCGATGGATGTGCAGCTTTATGTCGCTAGTTTTTCCTCCTGTTGTTGAAGGGCGGCTTGTGATTGGTTGGATATGCTGTCACGTGTCAATTTTTTCTATGCTCTTTGACTGAATGTTTTTTATTATTATTTATGATACATGAGCAACTAATTAGGACCGTATATTGAGAAAACCAAAGTAGGCTATTTCCGACTTACGCTCCACTACTCACAAACAAAACGTTCACGTCGAAACTAAGTGCTCACTTTTCATACATTTGCTGTACGTTTTAGCACTTGGCCTCACCTTGATGTTTTTTTGTTGACAGTGGGGCGTGATTCGGAAATGGCCAATTCTTTTTATAAAAAATGTAATTTCTAAAAGGGCGTTTTGAATACTGTTATAGACAAATAAATGTGGTCGTGTTAAAACAAGGGCTTTGTTTAATGTTTGTTTGTTATTTTTATATAACTGATATCTTACTCGGCTCAGCCGAGAATTGAACATTTGTGTGACCTTCTTTTCCGCCGAAGTTGACTCAGCTTTCCATCCTTCCGAGGTCGGTAAAATGAGTACCAGCTTTTGCTGGCGGCAAACCTGCGACGGATTAGTGTCCTGTCCAGGGGTATTCAATGACTCTCATCCGCTTAACACTACAGAAACCTGAGATAAGCACTGGCTCCAATGAGCCTGTTAGGCTGGTAAAAGGATTTAGCTTTAGCAAGCATATCTCACTTAATTACAATGTTAAACGTATTGAACAGAAATTCAGTGCTCATTCGATTAACACTTTTTTTGCAGAGAAAGCTGAGAGATCCCATCGAGTTAAGACATATATGTTGGTCGCTTCATACCCAGGCTTTAAGGTAAAGTCTTCTTTACACCTCGCGCCTCGCGCCGTGCATTTCAGGAAATCTTTCTCTTATTCCTCTTGTGGCATTGTGTAGTTCCTAGAAAATACTCAAAAGTCTGTCTCAAACTGAATGTGGGCGTAGAGCGGATTACGTTTGAGTGTCACGAGATGTCATGTCTGATTTTTGCAATGTTTTTGCTACGATCTGAGGTGGGCTTACTTTAGTGACTGTTCAATAACAGTGATGGGTTAGTAGAGCCCGAACAGAAGCACAGAATAACAGAATCTTCTCAGTAACTGTTCTGCTTAGGAAACGGCGCATCCTGTCATGTCTTTTTCTTATCTTTGCTATGTATCCTGATTGGTCGTATATCGTGTTGTGTCTTTTCTAAGCTTTGCCTTCTGATTTGTTGTCTATTGTGTCATGTCTTGTCTTTGTGATATCTCCTGACTGGTTGTATACCATGTCGTGACTTGTCTTAGCTTTGCCTCCTGAATGGTTGTATATATTTTCATGTCTTGTCTGAGCTTTTCCTCCTGATTGGTTATATATCGTGTCGTGTTTTGTCTTAGCTTTGCCTGCTGATTGATTGATTGTATATTGTGTTGTGTCTTGTCTTAGCTTTGCCTCCAGAATGGTTATATATCGTGTCGTTTCTTGTCTTAGCTTTTCCTGTTGATTAGTTGTATATCGTGTCATGTCTTGTCTTTGCGATATCTTCTGATTGGTTGTATTTCATGTTGTGTCTTGTCTTAGCTTTGGTTGCGTATCGTGTCATGTCTTGATCTAGCTTTGACTCCTGATTGGTTGTACATCGTGCCATGTCTTATATTTGCTTTTGCAATTTAGAAACTCAGAAATAAGTCCACTTTGATGGGTTTAAACTGTTCAACAGAACACTTATATAAATGTCAGAACTCAGAGAGGTCTGTTTCAATGACAGCTCACACCAGCATGTGTTGTTACCGTCTCGCAAGCTGGCTTCTTAATTTAGCTTTTAAACTTATAATGATGATTTCTGATTATAGTAAGCCCGCTAAAGTGTGAACAGCAGCCCTTTGCAGGAGCGCCTATATTTAAAAAGATCTATTCTGTTCTCAAATTTTGTAAATGGTTACTGCTTTCTGTGAACTAATGAGAGCTGTATGGATGCTGTGAATGTCTTGGGTTTTAGGATTTTAAACCTGTGGTACTGGAGTCACGGACAAGAGGCAGAAGTAGACCTGGTGATACGGCAGGTGAGAGTTTTGTTGATTCACTTTTAAGCATTTTACAATAGTAGCAATAATGATGATGATAATGATGATGATGATGATGATGATGATGATGATGATGATGATGATGATGATGATGATGATGATGATGATGATGGTGACAGTGATAATTATGATAATAACGATGACACATACAGTTATGGTAGTAATAATGGTAGTAATGGCGATGTGGATGATCGGATTAGTATTGATGAAAATTGATGATGATGGTGATGATGACGGTGATTGTGATGACAGTAATAGTTTTGATAATAACTATGACAATGACATTGATGGTAGTAATAATGGCGATAGGGAGGATCGGATTAGTGATGATGAAAATTGATGATGATGATAAAGAAGAGGTTGCTGCTGCTGATGATGATGTTGATGATCTCTACAAACAAACAGCAATAATAAAATTTCTGTAAAATGTGGACGAAATGTACCCATACCGACAAGATGTAAAGGGTAATCAGGTGAATTGTGGGATCAAACACATGGACAATTTTTAGATTTTATAAACTTTGGTATGTTTGATAGTCCTTGTCCGTATGCATTCAAGATTTATTGATCTGAGTACAATTTTAATGTTAATTCTACACGAAGTCTTAGAAAGCTTAGAAGGCTTGTATTTTCGGAGGAGCTTCGGAAAATTAGTCAAAACACGCTTCATTTTGTACAGTGTTAGCCTCACTTAGAAGTTAAAAATCCTAAATACCAATCTAGTTTTACACTTTTTACAACTGTGAATTGTTAAAGGTGTCATTTATCACTCTCTCTTGCTCAAAATGAGGTTAATGCACTTTAAACGAATCAGCAGTCACTTAATTCAACTGCAATTGTGAATTCAAAACTGGTCTCAATAATTGCACTTGCCAGTCAGGATTTGTCCGATTATCTTAAACCTGTGTTGCAATTGTCTTAAACCGATTATCTTAAACCTGTGTTGCGATTATCTTAATCCTGTGTTGCAATTGTCATTGCAGAGCGCTCTTTATGTCGTTCTTCTGAAACTGAGAGCAGACTTGGCACATGAGTTAGACTGTGCTCCGTACATGATCGCTACCAATAAGAACCTTCTAGACATCGCCAAGTACAGGTAAATGAATGTGATACCATCTTTATACTGGCCTGTGACACTTTCCTTCCCAAGCAAAATCGACTCTCAGCCTATTCTGCCTGTGGTAGGTGACGATTTAGATGATGATGAGAATAAAATTAATAACATAATAACAATAAGAAGAAAAAATACTGATAATAATGATGGTGGTGAAGATGATGATGGGAATGATGACGATGATAATGATGATGATGGGAAGGATGATGATGATGATGATGATGATGATGATAATAATGATGATGATGATGATGATGATGATGATGATGATGATGATGACGATGATGATGACGGGAATGATGACGATGATAATGATGATGATGGGAAGGATGATGATGATGATGATGATGATAATAATGATGATGATGATGATGATAGTGATAATGATAATGGAAGGGATGATGATGATAATGGTGGTGGTGGTGATGATGATGATGATGATGATGATGATGTGAATGATGATGGTGATGATGATGGTGGTGATGATGATATTGATGAGGATTAAAATGATGATGATGATTGTGATGATGGTGGTGGTGGTGATGATGATGATGATGGGAGTGATGATGATGATGAGGGGAGTGATGATGATGATGATGATGATGATGATGATGATGGGGATGATGGTGGTGGTGATGATGATGATGATGATGATGATGATAATGGGGATGACGATGGGGATGATGATGGTGGTGGTGGTGGTGATGATGATGATGATGATAATGATGATGGTGATGATGATGATGATGGTGATGATGATGATGGTGATGATAATATTGATGAGGATTAAGATGGTGGTGATGATGATGACGATGATGATGGTGATAATAATGGTGATGAAGGTAACGATGGGGTGATGTTGATGGGATAAAAGATGATAATGTTGTTGATGATGCTGCAACTGGCCATTTCAGATTTTAGTATTTATACCCAAACGTTAATGATTAACATGCTTTATAGTCTTCAGATGAATATTGCATGAATGATTCTGTGGTTATTGCAAATAGTAGCAACTGTGAACCTAAAACTGGTTTGTAAAATGTTAAGCGTTTTCTATCTGGTTGTCATTTTTATTGTTATCTTGCATTTCTCAGACCAGATAGTAAAGAACGTTTGTTAGCTGTGGACGGCATATCAGAGCGATTGTGTGACCGCTTTGGACAGCAGTTGGTGGATTGCGTTACCAGATTCTGTCATGACAAGAATATTGCCACTAACAATGCTGAAAGCTTACAAAATTCGCAATCAAAAGCGACTTCCTCAGTTTACTGGGTATGTTTGAAATTTATTTAACCTGGTCTTTTTTCTAAAGTTGTCATAAGTTTGTAAAAGTTTTGCTCGATATTCTTTCTTCTTGTACACATTTGCCTAAAGTTGCAAAGATTAATCTCAGAATTTTA
This sequence comes from Palythoa caribaeorum, assembly GCA_026546465.2. Classification (NCBI taxonomy): domain Eukaryota; kingdom Metazoa; phylum Cnidaria; class Anthozoa; order Zoantharia; family Sphenopidae; genus Palythoa; species Palythoa caribaeorum. The sequence continues at coordinate 2,650 of JAOCNB020141388.1, read as the reverse complement.
CATGGGGGCACGGAGATATGCATTTTATCTTCGAGTATTGAAGAAATTTCCGATGGACGAGTCCAGCGAACGAGCGAGGTATCTTGAACAGAATATGAAGTTCTCATCTTAAAGCGCCCATGTGCTTACCCTTAAGGGTGCCATGACTTGTATCAGTGTATAGAAGAACATTGAAACCGGAGCATTTTTTGAAAGTCTCAAAAAGCTTCAAATTTTTTGGCAAAAATAATTTACTTCAATGTGATTTCGTAAAAGCGAGAATATTGTTTTGACTTATTGTGCCTACTCTATCGCGACATGAACAGCTTGTGTTTGAAATGTTTTGAGACACTGTGCAATGTTTGGCAAAATTAGGCGATGTTAGAAAGTTTTGTCAGAAAAATGGTCAAAAACTCAGTTGGAAAAGGCAAATATGGATTACTAGATAAAAGGGGGAAAATGTGATGTGACTATTTGCGATTTGAGGTAAAGATTAGGCTATATTAGTAAGAATTTTCGTTAGAAACTTGATCAAGATACTAAGCGATAAGTGGAGAAGGCAAATGCCGTGTACCAGATACGATGACGCGAATGCGATATTTCTATAGACAAAATTGAGTGAACTTAAGCGACATTGCACTTAAGCAAAGATTAGGCGATTTTAGTAGGAAGTTTTGTTAGAAACTTGGTTAAAATAGTAGGTGACACTGAATTGGAGAAGGCAAATACCGACTACTAGATACAGGGGGGGAAGGGGGGAATGTGATATGACCAGTATTGAGCGAATGGACAGTATTGAGTGACTTTTAGCGTCACTGTCCGACCTTTGTTGGCTTTAGGGACAATGGGCCTTGGAGTAGACTTACTATAAACATGTTCGCACCGAACTGTTATTATTTTTATACATACTGAGACTTTCTTATAAAAATTCATTATGCGAAAATCCAGTTCGCGACATTTTTTAGCCAGTCAGAGAGGCGAAACGATTTTCTCGCTCGCTCCACAGCTTTGTCTCTCTTGTTCACAAAATAATTTCAGGGCTCGAGCTTTTTGTGGATTATCTCCAACCTCGTAGAGCCTGGGTACGAGGTTGGATTATCTCAACTTTTCAAGAGCAAGAAGAATTTTTTGACCCGCTAGGACGGCTGAAAAATCAAGTGTGTCGCTAGTCAAAACTATCAACAAGTTTATGGATGAGCAAGAAAACAAAATATCTAAAACTCGAAGAGATGTTGTTTGCCGTTGGAAAAGCTTGTGAAAGTTACTCAAGATGGTAATAAAAGATTTACTGGGCAAAACCTAAAAAACAATCCGTCAAACAAAACCTTCTTTGGACTTGAAATCTTTCAGCGAGTTTCTAGGAAGCGAGAAGAAAGAGATGTCAAAAGATTTTTTACCGAAAAGCTACAAAAACTGCAGATCTGCAGTCAGAAGCAAGTTAAAATTTGAACAAGATGCGACGCGAACAGTACAGGAACCAGTGAGCTTTAAAACTTTTCTTTTGCAAATTATGTTTTCAAAACTTTGTGTTTTAAGCACTGTATATTTGCAGTACAAGTGTTACCTTTTAGTTTTCGGATTAAATGACAAAACGGTTCAGAAGTTGAGACATTCTTGCTTTATTTGAAACTGTGAAACTGGATTTAGCAGGAAAAGAGATAGTATTGTAGCCACTAACATTCAAATTTTGACTTGCTTTACAGGGTCACATCCGATCAACGCCAGTAACAGCAGCCTCCCCTGGACCAAAGTTACCTGGATTACCACATAGTCACAGTTTTACGGCTGCATCAACTCAGAGTCATTTATCATCAACCAAGTCTGTAAACCCATTTACCAGGGCCAGTTCGTTGCCTTCAACGATACAGGTGGCTAAGAGTGAACCCGTGTCGAGTGAAAAATCCGTGGAGACAAACACTGGTCAGTCGGACTCCGCGTCCAGTAAAGGAGTAAAGAGAAAGCTACCTGGATGGCTGTCCACTAAACCGTCTACTGCTCAGGTTTTCTACGCCAGCAAAAAAAGCCGAAACTGTAAATTATAATTGTATTCATGATTCTTAACAGAACTGAGCAACCTCGTTTTCACACGCCACCCACCTTCAAGGGAAAGGTCCTGGGAATGAGGTGGAGAAAATGGAAAACTGGGCTACGGGGTGGACCATTAGACTTTTGTGGGGAAGGGGTCGGAAGATTTGGTTAGTGCAAGAATTTTTCTTATTTCTCTAAGAAACGGTAGGATATTTATTTCATGAAATACAGAGGTTTTATGTGGCCGCTTTGCTCTGCAGGAAGTATTTTTCGCTCCATGGGAATTTATTTTCAAAATCTTCTAAGACTTCCCTACTCTCCCCTCTCATACGTCTAATGGTTCACCCCTGAGCGCGGCTGAAGCTATAGACCCATTTTAGATGTGACGTCACGTTAGGTGATTTCGCGAACTGAAGGACAAGCAAGAGAACCGCGCTAAAGCTGAGGTTACGAGGTAATTTTTCATTAAACTTTGCGAGACAAGTTGCAAAGGGGGTGTTACACGGCCCAATGGTTCCTGCAACTTGAAATTTGTAACTAAAATCATTGCGAATAGTAGAACTGGGTTTTACTTTCGTCAAAGAGAAAAGTTACACCAGCCATTGCAAGCTATGATACACGGCACAATGGCTCCTGCAACTTG
>JAOCNB020141355.1:0-10489 GCA_026546465.2 Palythoa caribaeorum | reverse complement strand
CTTCCACAACCTCGTGGGTGGCCTCGTTTTCATAAAAGTTCTACCCAAGGCCTTCTGGGTAAAACTTCATCCAAAACTCAACATGATAGATAGATAGATATATAGATAGACGAAAAGGTAAACCTAGACTTGGGCCCCACAGGTAGCCCAAGTAATGAAAGTGCCAAACTATCTTTGTTGCACTTGTGCACCACACCGGTGCGGTGCAAAAGTGCACCAGAATGTGCACTGGTGCGGTGCAAAAGTGCACCAGAAAGTGCACCGGTGCAGTGCAAAAGTGCACCGGTGCAGTGCAAAAGTGCACCGGTGCGGTGCAAAAGTGCACCGGTGCAAATGGATCGTGTAACACACTTGGGAAGCAATACCGTACACATAGCCTAATGACTATCCCAATTTGATGCTTAGCTTTCAACAGCTAGCTTGCTAGCCTAGTGGGTAGGGTTTAAGCTTAGTATGATATTTAGTGTGTGTTCGATTAGAGTTCGTATCTCAGGAAAGTGGAAAAAAAGAGAAAAAAGAAAGCTGGGGAGACTGGGACCGAGAGTGTAAGTGAGGAGACTGGGTGAGAGTGGGAAGCTCAAAGGTAAGAGAGAGAGAAAGCGAGAGAGAGGAAGGGAGAGGAAGAGTAAAATAAAGCAAGGAAAAGTACTTTTTTTAAATTACGCATTCTGTAAGTAATATTATTTTACTATGTAACACTCACATGCGCACGGGAATAGTCATTGTTCATCCGAACAAAGGAAATTTATGAATTATTAATGAGTTTGAATGCATAATTAATTTATAATTACGCCCCAGTACGGAAATTTTTCCCTTTTTTTTAGATTAGACGGCCAAATACTGTATCTCCTTTTGAGACCCATCTCTTGCAGCTTCCTTTTCAGGGTCCTTACGTGTATATTAATCACATGAAACTTACTAAGTAAACTGACGATTGCTTTGTAGCGATACCCTCCGTGGAAATATGATTCGATGAGGCTGTATATATCTCCAGAAAGCTTTTCTCCACAATTAAAACAGTATTTCGCATTTTCAAAGTCGCTTTTTTGGCCACACGAAGAGCAAAACATAACTCTGATTTCACAGCTATCACAGAGTAAACATGCGAGCCAGGCTACAAAGCTATCGAACCCAGTCTTAGCCGGCCAAATGCTCGCGCAGCGCTTCATTTTTTATTTGCAGCAACTCGTTTTATTTGCAGCAACTCATTTTATTTGCAGTAACTCGTTTAATATTTGCAGCAACTCGTTTAATATTTGCAGCAACTCCTTATTTTTGCAGCAACTCGTATTTTATTTGCAGCAACTCGTATTTTATTTGCAGCAACTCGTTTAATATTTGCAGCAACTCATTTTATTTGCAGCAACTCGTTATATTTGCAGCAACTCGTATTTTATTTGCAGCAACTCGATTTATTTGCAGCATGTCCCCTGTGGGTCACCGTACTTGTCCCATTGCTTTGTCTTGTTTTATTTTTTTCTTGTTGTTCAATACTGTGATGTCTTCTTCCTCTGCCGCTTCCCACTTTTTGCTTATCTCCTCTAGTGCTCGATCCAATTCTGTTTCCTCAACTTTCACCCCACTTTCTTTGCATTCTTTCTGCATTTTAGCTCGGTGTTTATCCAACAAGTGCTTCAAATGCTCTCTCGCCAATTTCGTTACCACCTGCAACTTTGCGTAGTGTTTGCGTTGAGATTGTCTGCTATTTTCTGTAAAACGTTGCCCCGTTCAACTGGTCTTGCTTTCAACCGAAATGGCTCCAGCAGAAGAACCTCCCTTGCAAGTGCAATGTCGTGATCCTCCGTCCATTTAATGACAGACCTAAAGGAAAACAAAAGACGTGAGATCAAAAACTTTACCGCCAATTGCCATTTTCACGCAACTTTAAAGACTTTGTTTTCATTTATTGTTTCGAGGATTTCACTCTCATGTTTATATACAAAGTTTTGTTCGTCTTCATCGGGTTTTGTGAATTTTTGACACGAGAAGATCTTTGCAATAAGAATGAAATTCTCGAGAAAAACAAATAAAAATAAAACAAAGCACCTGCAGAAGAAGAGACAAACTTATAACTGAAAATTGAGTAGTTGAAATATATCTTTTAAGTTATTTCTCTCTTTTTTCAAAATGGTACGGGCATAATTCTCTTTGAATTCAGTCTTTATCTACCGCTAAGAAGCGACAAAAAGTTGAAAGTACGGAGATAAGCTTGAAGGAATGAAACAACCTGCGAGGAAAGTTCTCTCACCTTTTCGCATTCCTTTCCTTCACACACATTTCATTCATGTCAGTTGTTCTTCACTTCAACCTGAACATTGAAAAATAATTTAATAAGTGTTTCTTTAGAAAATTTGTTTTCAAAATGCATTTTTTGGTAAAAAAAATGCTAAAAGTAACTTACCTTTCAAGGACGCTGTCAGACAGATGAGTTTCGCCATCCTGACAATAGTGGTGGCGGTCAAGTGGCGTGACACGTATGCTAATTAGGTTCCAATTCTCTTGAATTTACTTCCGGTCGGCCGCCCCAAAGGCCGCGTCCACAGTACCTTAAGGTCCTTAATATCCAATGTGAGATTTCGCAGTTGCAGTTAGCCTATCCCTTTCCACCCTGTGGATCGCTAAAGTCAATTCCTTTGATTTGTGCTCCAATGGAAACTGCCATGGCAGAACAAGCCAGAACCGTCGAGGCAGAATGATAGCAACCTGTGTTGACTTGTCTGAAATAGGCTTGGACAATTTCTAGGTGTTCAGTCTTGAAAGTGTATAGAACGTGCTGCATTATCTGCGCTACCGCTGCATTACCCTGACTGCACGACTGGGTGAAATAGATAAAATGTTGCGACTCGAGTTGCCCTCGACGATAGATACCCGAAATATGCCAGGAGATGCCCCTTTTTTCGAGAGTCGGACTGCAACTCTCTGTACATCTGAGGAATGAATTCCATTGCCCATTTGTTTATGATCGACACACGTTTGTCATCTAGTCGATCCACAATGTCGAGTCGCGCTTGCTCTTGTCTGACCGTTCTTAGTTGATGACATTTCCAAGACAGAATAGACGCCTTTAATTTGAGACTTGAAAGATGTACATAGTTTCGTCCCTATCATCATCATCATGGAAACTCACTCCAAGCATTTCCCTTTTGACGTCGTCAAATACTTTAATAAGACCGTCGCATTGCCCACACCTCTCGTCGTGGTTATGATGACACTGCTGCCTGAAGTGTTGATCTTTGGGGTCACTGGCGGCAAACACGAGACAATGATCTGGGACGTGAGCATCGCTACTGACGTCAACCCAAAAAGCAATTGCCAATGACATACATAAACACTAGTATTCAACCTTCAATAACAATAACAACAACAATTCTTTATTTACCCATAATTATCATATTTTTACACTTTAAATAACACAATAAAATAGAATAAAGGTAATGGCCCTAACAAATAACTTAAAAGCTAAAGATCAGTTAGGGCCATGAGCGCTGGACAGGTATAAGTAATATATAATATAGATGGGGTTGTTACCTGTAGATCATCTGACAATTGGAAAGATAACTTCGTCGAGCCGTACTGTTGTTTCATATAATTTTTTTTATCCTCAATTTGGTATTATTCAGTTGATCTGAGCCTTAAATGAGGCGAAACTCACTCCAGTAGTATTAGGCCGCACTTGCATTTCAGAAAATTGGGCCCGGGAAACCTCACGCATTAACCACTCAACTAATCAGAGAACTGCTACGTTGCCAGCGTTGTGGTCCCTGATGGTGTAGTGGTTACCACTCTACTAGAATACAGGGAGATTTGGGTTTGATTCCCGCTCGGGGCATATTCCCATCCCATCCCATCAGCCCATCCCACTGCAGTTGCCTCGGTAGCTCAGTGGTAGCACCAGTCATGAAATCGGTGACTCGTGGGTTCGATTCCTGCTCTGGGCGTCTGATTTTTTCCAACATTTGTTCTGTTATTATTTCCTCTCAGACACATCAGAGTTTCTCAGTTGTTCGAAATGTGTCGTATGTATATTTATTCTTTAAATTTCATATTACTGACCAACATACATTGATATATGTATGTAACAATACAGCTATAATCGTCTTAATTATCATTATCATCATTTCATCAATGTCAACCTGTATATCACCGTCTTGAAATATGACATTTTTTATTGTCATACCCATCTCTATTCTACTCTATAAAATTAATTACAAATAAATTCTAACTCTATAAATTATTATATGTTTTTTCACCACAAAGCATCCATGTACCAAAGGTTAAATGGAGACTTGGAAAGGAAAACATGCTTCATGCAAAAAGTCGACATGTACTGTGTGTGTTTCTACTGATTAATTAATCTCAGTGACTAAATCAATTCAGCCAATCAAATTCATTTAGGTTGGTCCAAAAGTGACAATTTGACTCATGTATAAAACAAACAGCATGTTAAATGTTCTTTTACAAATACAAAGTCAAAAATAAAAAAAAAGAGATTTTAATGAGACACTGGTTTGCCGATTTTTGCTCACCTACCACTTTTTCAAATGCACACCAGCCAAATTAGCAGATTTTATCAGCAATTCTTTCAAAATATTTAATAGCAACACATGATCTTGTGCCAAGCAATGCAATCATTCAAAGTTTCAACAAGAATTTGAAATAATTATATCATTTTAAAAATGTTCAAGTCAAATCCACTAGGAATAAACAGTTGTCAGAAAAAATTGGTATATGCCCCGAGTGGGAATCAAACCCACGTCTCCAACACTGGCAACGTAGCAGTTTCACAATTAGATGAGTTGGTTAGTGCATGAGGATTCCCGAGGCCCAATTTTTCTGATAATGTAAGTGCAGCCTAATACTACTGGAGTGTGTTTCGCCTTCAACAAAGGGCTCAGATCAACAGAATAATACCAAATGTGAGGCATATGTGAAACAACAAGCAGCTCAGCCCAAGCCTATATACAAACTAATCATTATCATACATACAAACTAATCATGAAACTGCTACATTGCCAGCATGGTGGTCCCTGATGGTGCAGTGGTTAGCACTCCTGACTAAAATACAGGGAGACGTGGGTTCGATTCCCGCTCAGGGCATATACCAAATTTCTTCTGACAACTATTTATTCTTTGTTTCATACTAATAAACAACATACATTGATATATGTTTGAAATCCACTAGACTGCAAGTTGTGATTGGAGCTAAAGACATCAAGGGGCACTCACCAGTTTGTTTATGTCACCCGATGTACCACACTGCTCAAGAAAATCCAGCTCCAAGGAAAAAGCTAAAAGAAAACACAGGTTGAATGGCACATGTCCTAATACGGTAAGCAAACATTGCAATGCCAGCTGTAGTTTAAATTCTATTATAATTAAATAACCTTGCAACTTCCTGCATTCTGATTGGTTCACACTTGGTCTGTCAAAATGTGTCATGTATATTATGGTCTTGTTGCTGGCTAAATCCTTTTACGAGCCCAAGTGGGCCATTGGAGCCAGTGCTTATCTCCAGTTTCTGCAATGTTAAGCAGATGAGAGTCATTGACTCCCCCTGGATGGGACACTAATCCATCGCATGTTAACCTCCAGCAGAAGCTGGTACTCATTTTACCGACATCGGGAGGATGGAAAGCTGAGTCAAAATTGGCAGAAAAGGAGCTAGGTCACACAAATGTTCAACACTCGGCTTAGCCAGGGTTTGAACCTGGGACCTTGCTGAGAATTAATGTAGTGTTTTTAACTATATTTTCAAAATACTTGCATATATTTGAACAATCACCCTTAATCTCAAACAAATCTGAGCCAATTTATCAGTCAATGATTATTGATATTATGATTATGTCGCTGGGCACCATTTCATTTTTGTGATCTTGCTATAAATGCTTTTTTAATAAGAACAACTTTATAAGAACAATAAGGCTCAAATTTGCCAAAATTTAAGAACAATTTATGAACAAGCTCAGGCTGAGGCTTGATAACTAGGAAAGTTTTTGTGGTAGAAAATTGACTACAAATTAGCGATACAGCATCAAACATAAAAAGATTCACTGTAAAGACTGCTCAACAAACAGTGAAGGTAGTTCGCCTCCAAATTCAGCTGTACAATACATGTGTGGCGCAAGGCGTTTCATTTTCCAATAGCTTGTTTTATTTTGTTGTTTTTTTCAATAAAAACCGCTCATAGAAATAAGAACAAAGTAAGAACAAATTGAGGCTGAAATCGCCAAAAAATTAAAAACGAGGCTCGGCAAAATTTACTGGTTCTTATAAAAAAAGCGTGTAACACTGCGCTGTAAATCATATCAAGACTTACCATCACCAGTTGACTTAAAATCATCATCAGTAAGACCAAACACTTCATCACTTTGATCTTCAGGTTTAAAGCTTTCCTTCGGTTCATTTGTTTTAGCTTCACTGGAACAGCTGTCGTCAAACATATTTGGCCCCTTGGCCACTCCCGATTCAGCTGAAGTGCTGTCACCAACACTTGCAGTCTCCACCTTATCTGTAGTTTCTGGAACACTTGCTTTTCCATCACCAGTACTACTCTCAAGTCCAGTTTTTTCACTGGATTCTAAACTGGCATCATCTATGCCATCTGTGGATTTCTTGTCCAACTCAGACGTCTCTGAAGCAAACATGTTAGCCAGTTCACTGGTCTGTGACTTCAGGCTTGTTATCTGTTGCAACAGTTCATCAGCATGACCAGGCGACAATGGGGTTTCACTGGACTCTAGTTGGGGTGAAGTTCCATTCTCTGCCACATCATCATGTGGCATAAGGAGTTTAGAAATATCCTCATTACTTCCAATTAAGTTTTCTGAATTTCAACAAAAGAGTAACTTTTACAATACCACACAATCACCATATTCACTTGAATATTAAGCACCTTTCCCAAATAAGCACAGCCCACAAAATTAATAAGCACCACACCAAAATGTCCAAAAAGTAAATAAGTCCTGCCCCTGAATAAACGCTGCACCTCTATCGCTGATGAGTCCTTATTTGAAACAGGAAGGCCACTGAAACTAACGAAAACAAATATAGGCGATTTTCTGCTGACGTCATTGTTTACATTCTGCTTCATTAGCATACAACTTACGTTGGAGAAAGAACAAAGATAAACAACAACTAACTTTAAAAGATGAGAATACTTATCAAATGAAATATGTAACCGAACTTTCGTCTTTATACGTGTAGGTTCAAAGAAGAAATCGCTGCTCAAAAGACCTAAAAACAGCTGGAGGAAAGAATGATAATCAGCCCATACATTCTTTCTAAAATTTCCAATTTTTAAAACCACATCACAGAAAGAATACTCAGCATATCAATTTCATAGTTCCAGAGAAAGTTTATTTTGCAGAACCATTTCATTATTCAGACGCTTTGTTTTTGTAGCTGAATTAGAAAGAAGCGTGTGTTATGCTAATGAGGCAAAAATGTAAACAGAAAATTGCCCATTGATATTTGAATTATTGCCTTAAATTACTACTTCAGTGACAGAACAAAATATAAATTTACACAAAAAATATTCATTGAGAAAAAAAGATTTCCAATAAGTGCTGCCCCCAAACAAACACTGCACCAAATAGTCCAATACAGCACTTTGCAGCTGATTATTTGTTATTTTTATTCTGTATCCAGGGCTCAAAGTTAGCGACCAACTGGTCGCAATATGCGACTAATTTTTGCCCAATGCGCCTAAAAGTTTGAACTTGGTCACCTAAAAATGAAAACTAGTCGCACAAATGCGCCTGGAAAAAAAGACAAACTTTGAGCCCTGGCTTGGGCCTGCAAGGGCTAAGGACGTCATATAAGTGGGTCCTTGCTTGTGTGTCAAGCGTAGCTTGCTGTGATAAGTTGCAAACTGCAAAGTATTTTGTTTGAAATCAGTCTACACTCCAGCACCACTTGTGTTCAGCATTCACTGTTTGCTAGGATTGACTCACTTCCTTGACGTCATGTAGGCTTTTTTAGTACCCAGTCTCCACAAGCTCAGCCAAGGGTTGAAAATGGTGCAATTTCTGTACTTTCGAATGCCAAACAAAGTAGGATACCGCGTTTTTTCTTTGTTTATCTTATGGCAACACCACATTGTAGCTCTAGGATGAAAAAGAGCAAAGTTTGGGGTCACGTGGACTTTAAAATTTGAGGGTTTTTTGTAACATTATTTGTACCCAAACTTTACTGGTTTTAAATACTTCAAGTTTTGTAAAATAATGTACTGTATTCTAGTAACCGACATATTTGGTAACTGCAATGTCAATTATATTTTTGTAGGAACATCAAGGAAAGATGGATGTGCCTATCTGAGTTACATTACAAACTTAAAAGAGCTTCAAAACACTCAGTCAGCTCACCTGAAGGTTGTCCATCCAGTGAAGCTATAGAAAAGGTTGGCGTTTTCTATGCCAGTAATGCGCTATTTTTTCAGTCAGTTTGGGAATACTGCAAGACTGTCAACAGAATCGACATAGCTGGTGAGTTAATTTCTGAGTGTTTACAAGCACTGTTTGAATTAGATCTGTTTTGCATTGTTGTTTAAAAAATCAGATCAGATGTCTGGCATCTTTAAAGCTTTGTTACTTAATTGTTTTCATTCCATCAAAATCCAAAGCAACTTTGGGTAAAATTAGAGGTACATGGTGCTTATCCCTTAACTAAAGTAGAAGACAGGCTCTAATAAAATAATATTTGTTTAATAAAATTTATAATAACTTTAGCATACCGTATTTCCTCAAATAAACTCTGCACCTGAGAGCCAAAATATTAATAAACACTGCCCTCGAATAAACACTGCGTCCTGGAACAGACAACAAACTGAAACATCAAGCTTATGACGTTCAATTTTTACAAGCGCAGAGCGGAGTTGTTTAAAACTGTAATTTTAAAGTTTGAAAGGCACAGACGAAAATCTGCCACATCTAATTTAACTGATTTCTTACACGTTTACAAGCGAAACAAGTTGTAGTTTTAAAATTGTAAAGCATGATCGGTATAGCTAGACAAAGAACTGTATAATTTTTTCTACTTTTTAAGGTAAAGTCACGGTTGGTTGTTTAAAAAAATAAACAGCGTTTTAAATAAATACTGCCCTTGAATAAGCACTGTACCCAAATAATGAAAACTTTAATAAACTCTGCAGCATTTATTTGAGGAAATACGGTATGAGTAACTACAAGATCTAAAGCAACTCACTTTTCAGCTGGTAGTTGATATGTAATATATAAGATATGAGTGGTAGACCTTTATTTTATGGGCATTTAAAAATGCGAGCTGTTCTAAAGCCCATAAAGGTCGGACGTAAATTAGAATATTTTATCTTACTTATCAATCGTCTAGGTTAGTTCTTTCGCATTGTGCTAATATTTTTGAAATATAAGTTGATATGGCTAAGAAATTTCAAAGCTTTTATTACTTCTAAATATGGTGTTCAGATCTTTTTGAAATTTAGAGATGCTTTTCACGGTTATGACTTCTGTTGTTAAAGTTTTCTAAATTATTGAGTTTGATAAGTGATTTAAAAGGAACTCAGCAAATTCTGTCTGACGAGGCCTTTAATCCAAAGGGAGCTTTCCTCTCCTGCCACAAATCAAATACTGACAATATAAGACATTGTTTTTTGTCTTCCAATGCCATCTACCCAGATGGCATGGCAGATTCACCATAATATTGCTTTTTAAGTTATGATCATTAGAGAGTAAAATATTCTGAGTTGGTCAGAACAAATTCAAAAATAACATTCTGTAGTCCAACTGTAACAAATTATTGTTCACAAGATATGATCTAAATCATCGAACATTCAAAATCGAAGTTGATGGAACTGGATTTATAATAGTAAAAGATAATCTTTCAAAATACTAGAATTTTCAACAGTGTAAATGTGTAGTGTAGTGTAGTGCTTACAAAGGATTCTAACCATTTAATTGGAATGTTTATTTTGGTCTACAATTGCATAAATTTCTTAACAAAGTTGGTTTATTGTGCCTGCTTGCAAACACAATGGTAAACAATAAAATAATTGGTTGACAATCACAATTGAACAACATTGATAAAAGTTGTAATAGAAAACTATCGTATCGATTATCAGTAATTACCACAGCAGCTCTTAAAAACAAAATGGTAAGCGTTTTGCAAAAATAAACAAAACTAAACCATCACATACATCAATCAGTAAGAATGGTGACAGCAATAGCTGTACATTATTTTAACCTGGACACAGAAGTGTGGACACATGATTGCGGTTGTGGTAAGACTTCTAAAATCCTCAACTGTCTGACCCTGTATATACTTGTAAACAAGTTCTGAAAAGCCCCGAGGGGAGAACTTTTATATATCATATCACATATATCATATCATATCATGTCATATATCATATTGATACCTGAACAGACAAAAACTATATATGTTGCTGAAAATAAATGGCAAAACAGTTACTGTTCATCAGCAGGATACCTAAACTGTGTGCAATTCTACAATTGGTTTC
>JAOCNB020141313.1:0-10490 GCA_026546465.2 Palythoa caribaeorum | reverse complement strand
TATTCCTAGAATGTGAAAGATGCCAAACTCTTTTAAGGCTCTCCTGCTGTGTTGGTGAAAGCATGAGGTCCAAACTAGAGTCAAAACTGGAAAACACAATCTGAACACTGTTAAAACCTTTTAAATTTGTGAAAATATAATTACTTTCCTAATTTTAAGTCTAAAAAGTCAGGACTTGCCAAGCTAAGCTAAATCCATTTATGAGCAAAAGTGGCCCATTGGAGCTGATGCTTAATTTTTTCTCCAGTTTCTGTGTTGTTAAGCAGATGAGAGTCATTGACTCCTCCTGAATGGGACACCAATCTGTCGCAGGTTATATTAGCTAGCCCCCAGCAGAAGCTGATACTCAATTTACAAACCTTAGGACAATGGAAAACTGAGTCAACTTTGGTGGAAAAGAAGGTAACACAAATGTTCATGACACTCGGCTGAGTCGAGGTTTGAACATGGAACCTTGTGGTTAGAAGGCGGACATCTTAACACTGCATCAACTACGTGCACACTGCCTTTAATTTGTCAGAGCAAAGGTCTGAAAAAGTCTGAAATTTACTTTCAAAGATCTGTGTTCATGAACTCGATAACTTTACTAACTTAATTGTTCTAATTTAAGTACCAATCACTTTAAGCACCAACTTTAACCAACTGAATAATTTTGTGATTTCCCCAAATTTTAGCTCCATACAAAAAATAGTTTTTTTCTGGCACTAAGTGTTTAGAGGAAATTTTTAATCGTTTTGCACCCAATAGTTTTAATTGAATTATTCCCATAGTTACTGTGGAAGTTTCTAAAATCTCTACATTTCTTCACTAAAGGCCAAATACTTACTTAGTCCTTTTTGTACCGGGGGTACATAAGGCCAACATCTTCAATGTTTTCCGTTTGGATCTATCCTGTGCCACATTCTCCATGGAGCTCCATGTCCATTCTTTCTGTTTCTCTCGTTCTATGGTACGTTGCCAAGTTTCCTTTGGTCTGCCACGGGATCTTTTTCCATCTGGTGTCCACTTCAGGGCAATCTTAGGTGGAGAGGGTGAGGGCATACATTCTGATGTTAAAGGGGTCAGTGAGGTTGTTACCACAGACAACGGCGCAGTCAAACAGCATCTTGGAGACTTGTACAATCTTAGATGGTATTCCATAATGATTTTCCAAAGAGATTCCCTGTGGATACTGTCAAATGCTTTCTGATAGTCGATAAAGTTGACATACAATGAGGAGTTTTATTCTTCACTTTGCTCTAAACTTTGGCGGGCGGAGCACAAAAATCTGATCAATGCATGATTTGCCTTTCCTGAATCAAGCTTGTTCTTGTCGTAGATCTTTTTCAAGTGCAGCTTGTAGTTTTTTGAGGATGATTCTGCTGAAAATCTTCGATGTTAGGGAGAGGAGGGTGATCCCGCGCCAGTTGTTACAGTTCTCAAGGTCTCCTTTCTTCAGTAGCTTGATTATGAGGCCGTGATTCCTTTCATCCGGGGCTTGCTCTTTTTGTCAGATGTTATTGAAGATGGTCGTCAGCAGCTTGGGAGTCACTTGTTCCTCAGGTTTTAATCTCTGCCGTAATCCTGTCCGCTCCAGGTGATTTCCCATTCTTCATAGCATTGATGGTATTCTTAACTTCTGCCTCTGATGGATTTTCAGTATTAACTTCGAGGTCATGCTCTGCTGGCTTTATGTTAGCCCTCAGTCTTGGTTCTTCTCTGTTCAGGACCTCTTCAAAATGTTCTTTCCATCGTTTGATCTTCTTCTCCTCGGTAATCTGTTTGCCTTCTTTGTCTTTGACTGTGGTGTCAACATTCCCATAGCCTCCAACCAATTCATTAGTAATCATATACAAGGTCCTCATGTCTTGTCGCTGTGCTGCCTCCTCAGCCTCTACAGCAAGATCTTCCACATGTATCTTCTTGTCTCTGCGTGCTGAGTACTCGACTTCTTTATCCATTTCGTTATACTGCTTCCTTAGTTGGTCTTTCCATCGGTTTGATCTTGTCTGCATCCATTTGGTCTTTATTTTCTTTCTCTTTTTGATCTTCTTCCACGTTTCTTCTGATATCCATTGTTCTCAGTGCTTCTTTTGGTAACCTATTGTTTTTCAGCAGTTTGTCTCACGGCTTCGTTGAAGGTGGCAATGGTTATGTCTCCTTTCTCTTGTAGTATATTGAATCTGTTTTCCAATTCAATCTGGAATTTCCTTTTCCTGTTCAGGTCTTTCAGTCTCTTGTTGTCAAACATCTTTTCCCTGACGTTAGCACTTTTCTTATTCCTCATTAGCTTCAGCTTGATCTTACTCATGAAAAGTTGATAATCGCCTCCAACATCCGCTCCTCTTCTAGTTCGTACGTCAGTCAATGATCTCCTCCATCTCGTGTTGATAACAATGTGATTCGATCTGGTTACTGCTGTTACCGTCTGGAGATGTCCATGTGTATTTGTGGATTGTCTTGTGTCGAAAAATGCTCCCTCCTATAACGAGGTCGTTTTCGTAGCAGAGGTTGGCCAACCTCTCCCCATTGTTAATTTCTCTGATTCCGTGTACTCTCATTGTTCTTTCTCTGTTCTTACTGCAGTTCCCAATCTTTGCATTTATATCACCCATGAGTAGAAGCATGTCATGCCTTGGGACTTGTGCAATGACATGTTACAGTTGTTGGTAGAAGTGGTCTTTCTCATCTTCTTCTGCGTCTTCCATTGGTGCATAACAGACAATGGTGGTCAGTTTGGCGAAGCGTGAATAAAATCTGGCTGTTATAATCCTCTCGTTTATAGGTTTCCATTGGATCATGGACTTTGACACTTCTCCTCTAATCAAAATGGCCACCCCTGCTCGATGTTCATTATCTTTCCTTCCAGAGTACAAAAGCGTGTGGCTTTCAGTCATCATCCTTCCATTGCCAGGCCATCTTACCTCACTTAAGAGATCGATCTTACAATTTATGAACTCCTTATTCACTTGAGCTAACTTACATGTCTGGAACATAGTTCGAACATTCCAGCAGCTGATATTGCCGATATCCTCCCCAACATGGTTGGACCTGTCAGGTGTATACACCCCAGTTGGTACAGCTCTTAAGATCCCAGAACCACCCAAGCTACTACACCACGGCAAGGTACAGCCCAAGATTGTTGCTAAAGGGCAATGCAAACGTAAAATTCTATGGAAAACAAAGAAAACCAAGTCCCTGTTTAACAACAAAGATAAAAATGAATATCGGTCTCACATGGTCTACCACAGCACGTTTATCATTGCAAAGTTCTGCCCCAATTTGAATAAACAAATTCAAGCTTTCTGTTTATTTCTTCCTATCAGGGATAACTTAAGATTTATTTGACAGTATATAGCTGCATTGTTTTGCAAGTTCTCGTTTAACCAGAAGTTGACTTAAAGAGTCGAAAACGTTTGTTTTAAATACCATTTTCATACTGTGGAAACTTATGATAACAATCTCAAGCTTTCCTTCTGGATTCTTATTTTGAAGTTTTAAAACTAACAGCTGTACCGGGAGTTTTGTAAGTCTGGTAAAAACAGCTGCAGCACCTTTTTGACACATACTCTCAGTCATATCCACAGCCACTCAAGTGAACAGCCGCACAGATTGACATAAAATGTTATTTATTGTTGTAAGTTTCAGAGCATGTTCTTCTTTAATGAATTCCAACAGGTAAACTATGTTATCATTTGTCGTGATTTGAATCATTTCAGGTAAGAAATTAAAAAAAAAACAGAATCTGTGAGTTGATATAGCTCTCATAATGAGCATTGAGCATATTTGGAGAAAACAAATGAACCGAAGCTTTAAATTAACTGGTAGTGGTGGACTTAATTTAAAGTAATTGGAATTCTGAGCCATGTTTTGTGACCTCTAGTCTCTATGCTGAAAGGTCATCTTTTAAATTTTAAACTTTAGCTTTTTAAGTGGGAAAACCTTGAACTCAGTTTTATGGTGTTCAAACATGCATGAACGATTAGCTACTACAGCAAAAATGCGAATGGTTATTAGTATGATTTTGTTTTCGTTCACATGTTCTTACTTCATCGGGAAAGTTGGCAAAATCATTGTGCATTTTGAGGATGCAAAAGATGAAGAAAAGGTTTTTGGTTTTTAAATTTTCAAAGGTTGTTCAATTTTGTTTAGTTTTGAAACATTATAAAGTACACAGTAAAGTTTAACTCAAAAAACGATGGAAATATACATACACTTTTATTAAGATCAAGTTTTTGCTCATGTTGTGTGTTTTATAGTGAATGCATTATTTACTGCCTGGTTTAGACTGAAAATAGTAACGTATGATAGTTTGTTGTGATTTAGTGTGATTAATTGCTAGATGGAGCAGAGTTACAAAATAAAAAATTAAGCAAATGTCTCTTGAGTTGCGTGAATCACCTCTCTTTGACTTTATGTAGCGTGATTTTATTAAAGATGAAAACGTTTTAATTTTTCCTCCAATTATTAAGTGCCCCTCTAATTTAAGCACCGGAAGGATAAAGTAATTTTTTGTACCCCAATTTAAGAGCCAATAAATTCTGACATTATTTTTTTCTTAGAACAATTAAGGTACGTCAACTAACAAGCTGTGTATGGCAAATTTTCTGTGTAGATGTAGATGCTACAGGCAAGCCTGGGGGTGGAATGTTGATTGGTAATCTAGCCTGGCTTGGCTCCTACGATGAGTGTATTACAATTCCTGAAGCCCATTATTGCCTGGCCAATGTTCTTGTCAATATCACAAATGTGGTAAGGTTTGTTTGATTAAGTAAGTTGTTTAATAATAAATCTTTTTACAAGCCTACGTGGCCCAAAAGGCGGCGTGGTTGGCACAGAAGTAAGATCTCTGACTTCCAACTTCAAGGTCCTTGATTCAAATATCGTCCGAACATTTGCGTGACCTTCTGTTCTGCCAAAGTTGACTCAGCTTTCTATCCTCCCGAGGTCGGTAAAATGAGTACCAGCTTCTGCTGGTGGCTAACCTGAGATGGATTAGTGTCCTGTCTATGACTCTCATCCGCTCAACACTTCAGAAACCGTCAATAAGCACTGGCTCCAATGGGCCACTTAGGCTTGTAAATGGATTTAGCTTGGCCCAATTTGTAGCCGGTGCTTATCTCCAGATGAGAGTTTTTGGCTCCCCCCTCCCCATGAGAAGGAGAACAGGGGGTTTGTCCAGGTCTTCAAAAACCATGAAAGTCTGTAAATTTCAGTTTCCAAAATTTGAGGCCTCAAAAGTCCTCAAATTTTACAACAAACAGACGAGGTCCTTGAAAAGTCCTTAAAGATTCTCTCTATCCTGTTTTTGTCCATCGTTGCTGGTTGTCTTGATCTCCAATATGTATCAAGGCAAGGTCTTGGTTAGGTCATTCCTGGTAACAAAATGTGAAATAACGTAGCCCTAGGTCCTTAAATTTTTTTTATTAGGACATTAAAGTAAAAAATAAAATAGGTTAGCATCCTTTTTTTCAGAAATTTTATATTCGGGAGGGAGATTTGTTTTTTTTTGAGGAGGACGTCTTGATGCTAAGATACAACTGATAAAAGTTATCCCTTTTTATTGTCGGTATTTTATCTAAGTGTCATCTTTATCATCGGTATGGGCGGAAACAGTGTGATGAATTTAATGGTATATAGCTTGTTTGAAGACTACAAAATTCTATTGGATTTTGTCGGGTTTCGGACAACTAACTAATTCAGACTTTTACCAACTTTTGCAGTCGCAAAATAGTATTAAAACATTTTTAAAGAAAAACTGAATCGCTCGGTGCAAAAACGGCCTAAGTGACTATTTCAGATCAAAAATTAAACTTATGATTTTCCTTTTTTGCACTTACGTGATCTCCACTGAAAAAAAATGTTATTCCTGCTTTTTTAAACGCTTTTAAAGAAGCGGAAAACGAGCGAAAAAGAGTGACTAAACCGTCATTACGGAACAGCAATCTGTTATGGGAATTACTGCTGTTTTGATACACAAATAGCTCTCGAATTCTTTCGCCACATCATCATTTGTAAGTACAAATTTTGCATGGAAATTAGAAGTAGGTAAACATTGATTTTGTAAGTGATTTTATGAGCCATTTTCCACAACAGAAGCTCCCAGGCTGGCATCATTAAACCAGAATGGTGGGTCGAGGCAATCTTCTGAAAGAACCCAGAAGTGTAAAAGCGAATTCCCGCTTGATCGATCACGATTTTCGCGATCGGGAATAGAGCCAGAATACTCGCACTTTTGTCTTTAGTTTTTCAACTAAAACACCTTTACCAGTTAAGAATTTTACAATCCCAGCAAAGTTCAACTCGATTCTTCGCGTCGTTACGCAATGATTGTCGTATCTCCTTTTGTGGGTTGATCAACAGCCATTTAATTAGAGCAAGTTTAGCAAATACGGAGTTTGCAGGTTGACACCCCAATGCATTCTGGGTAATTGAAAAAAGTTGCGCAGCTTGCCCTTCATGCCACCCTTTATTTCACACTTGAGCCACCCACAGCAATAAAAAAAGTTTTGTGCTCGAATTGATTTACAGAAGTCAAAACTTGCCTGAAATGTTTCAGTAGCCACTAGAATCCACATACAGAACGGCCAGTAAAATAAGTTCACTTGCGACTGCCATTTGCTTCATAATTTTGGAGTGAATTCAAGCGTGAATTTACTTTTACACTTCTGGGTTCTTTCAGAAGATTGCCTCGACCCATCATTCTGGCTTAATGATGCCAGCCTGGGAGCTTCTGTAGTGGAAAATGGCTCATGAAATCACTTACTAGCACGATGCTTACCCACTTCTAACTTTCGTGTAAAATTTGTAAACAAACAAAATAATCTTACAAATTAATGACATCCCTGACTGTATAATCTTCTTTTAATATTTTCAATTATATCATTTTTTTGTTTTATGTTCTAGTCTTTGCCAGAAAGTATCCCTGTGACTGTTAAATGGGGTTTGTGTGTTCCGAAGGAATGCAACTCTGGTGAAATAACCAGTGGCTTGGAACAAGTTTTATACAGTAGGTATTCATATCATCACCAAATGGTTAATTATTATGATTTGTACTGCGGATATATGCAATGACGTTATGATACGACCTTCGCGGCTTCAAATTCAGGCTTCAACGAATTTTTTTCAGGTTTCTCTTTCGCAATTACTTAAATTAAGTGCGTTCAATAACTGCAAAGGTTGTACCAATGATAACATCATGGAACTCAGATTGTTGCCAGCAGTGTATTAAATGTGATTTCTTTGAATTTATGTTCCAGTGTTAGGGCTTCAATCTGAGCTAATAATTAGTTCCAAGGGTGAAAAGTTATTTACTCCATACTCTGGAGCAGTGGTGTGTGCAACACCAAACAAGTATACACCAGGAGTTATTGCAACACTGTAAGTATCTGATGAACGTCTTTCAGTAAGTACTTCATCTTATTATAACCTTGTGTCTTAGGCTTTGGCTTGTACTTGCTCAACCATCACGGTGATCACTTGGATAAATAAAGCTCAGTGGTCAGACGCACATGTGAACCTTAAAACCCACTGACCCACTGCAATTCCATAAAAACCTGCATTTGTAATCAAAATAAACATTTCATAAATTATGACTTCTTACATGGTGGATAAATCCTACAAGAATTACAAATGATGCTAAAAAGCTAAATCTTTCACAAGCTTAAGTGGCTCATTGGAGCTGGTGCTAATCTCCAGTTTCTGTATAGTGTTTTAAGTGAATGAGAGTCATCGACTCTTACTGGTTGGGACACGAATCCATCACTTTTTAGCCCCCACCAAAATCTGGTACTCATTTTACCGACCTCAGGAGGATGGAAAGCTGAGCTAACTTTGGTTGAAAAGAAGATCACACAAAGGTTCAACTCTCAGCTGAGCCGAGGGTTGAACCTGGGACCTTGTGGTTAGAAGGCCAACCACGCCGCCGTTAAGAAAACTTACCCATAAGAATGGCTATTTTAGTGTTACACATTGAGTGAATAGTTGTTTAGTTATTTGCTCAGCACTATAGTTAGATGCAAGTGCTGACCTGAAGCGAGACAAATTGAATCACACCTCACCAAAACAGAAACTGTGCCATGATGATCGAACTACGAGCATGCCCGGCCCCCAAACCCCATAGAAGACTTCTTCCTTTAGCACTCACTTTATTAGCATAACCGCGACGAGCTTTTGGAGTCAGAAAAGTTAGAATCAGATGAGTATATAGTGCTATACCTTGTAATTTTTTATTGGTGGTATTCAGAACATTTTATAAAAAAGACATTTAAACAACAATCACAGGACCTAGGTATTGTCTTTATTAAGCTTTATAAAATTATACAAATTATGCTTACTAACCAAAGTTGCTTTTGGAAATAATTATTCAAAGTCGTAGGACTAATAGTGAATCCGATTTTTTACTGACCAAATAAAGTGAATATCACAGTGTTTATAATACGCCACAAAGGCCTCGAAAACAACCACAAAGGCAGGACAAAAATATAAAAACGAGTCGCCTCTCAAAACGTTTTCTCAACGTCGTGTCACGTGATTACACAGGTAGCGCGAAAACACTACAGTGTTGTTAAAGCAGCTTATGATTACCATATAAATTTCGATATTACGACACTAGAGCACAAGAATAAAGCCAGACGAGTATATACTACGAGGGAAATGAATATGAACAGACTGTGTTCTTGCAGGAAGCCTAGAAAAACATGAGTTTACATGGGAAAATAAGTTAGTAAGGGTACATTAATTAGGATCCATATGTGATTGCGACTGCAGTTGATGCAGTGACAAAGAACTGCGTTCCTGCCACAAAGTTATGTAGTTACTCTTATACATGCTTAGCACTACGTACAGAAACCAGTGTTAAACTCTGGCTCCAAGTATGGGTTACTAAATTTCTACAAGAATTTAGCTTTTCAGCTTGACCATAAATGTTCTGTATCACTCTTGCCAGGGTGTTATGTGGGGTTATATTATTGCTCTGTCTGATGGGAACCATTGTTGAGTTGGTACAGAGTTATTTATCACGAGATCAAGAATGTGGAGATTCTGCTATCATCACAGCTGATGAGAAAGCCGTAAACCCACAAACCGTGAGCAATGGGGTTCAATGCAATGAAAAAAACTTGGCAAACGCACAGTTGAATGATCGTGCGTTACTTGTGACTGAGAAAACTGGAAGTGAAGGGGAAAAGA
Source organism: Palythoa caribaeorum (assembly GCA_026546465.2). Classification (NCBI taxonomy): domain Eukaryota; kingdom Metazoa; phylum Cnidaria; class Anthozoa; order Zoantharia; family Sphenopidae; genus Palythoa; species Palythoa caribaeorum. The sequence goes on along the minus strand of JAOCNB020141313.1, from coordinate 1,322 downwards.
AAAGTAAGATTTTTTTGTGCTGTTGCTAGTTAGCTGTAACTTTAATTTGATTTTTTGCGCCATATTATTTCAAATCAAATGAATGTTGCCTCTCCTGTGAACTCAAAAAAAATGGAATTTTACTTCTTGAAAACGCACACAAAAATTCTACAAGAGCGATTGTGTGAAGTTTGATCATAAAGTTAGAATTATGTCAAATAATTTGTTTTTTCTAAACCAATTTACAGATATTTGCTTGAATTTCCTGTTGTGTTTTTCACTCATCCGTAACACCAGACGAATCATGGACACCAATGTACCCCCTGGTGCTATTACATCGCTGAATGGAATTAGAGTACTGAGCATGTGGTGGGTGATTCTTGGACACACGTTCGTCTGGCTTGTGTTCGGCGGTAATATTAGTAAGTATCAGGTTATCAAAATTGAATTCTCCAAACAGAATATTTTGATAAGTTTTTGAGGAGTACAGACGTTAAGAGCTTCAATTAAAGTATTATTGAACGCCTTGACCTTCTCATCCACATCTTTCGCTTCAAAAACACCCCCCAGTTCTTGAGGTTAAGCTTTAACCCGATAGCTCTGATGTTATCAGCCTTGAGACTTCTAGTGGTTTTCACAGACGGTTTGCCAGTTGGTCGATGCTTCAGCGGAGTGTAAAGAATGCACTGATGGTCGTAGCGTCCCAAGGGAGGCAGATGTTGAGCTTCACCATATATATTACCCATGTTTGTTAGAATTTGGTCAAGAATATTTTTTAAAGTGCTACTCGTATCAAAATTTTAGACCTTGGTTTTTTGCAGAAAAGTAAAGTAGAAGAACCAAATAAGCAACTTACCAAACCGTTTAATTTGAGATACGAAACCTGGAAGTGTGTATTTAGGGGCTTAAATGTGGTGCTTTTACGTCCACCATAATTCGAGTTGGAATCATCCCCGTCACGCTGTGTTGAGCATGAATGAATGATATGACGTCAATGACTCAACCTGCGCCGTTCAAAGTCACAGTGAATTTCTCATTGCTCCCCGCCACTAATATGAAGACTATATTGGAATTTCCAAGTGAAACAGTGAAGAAAGTGGATAGTTTTCAATGAAATTTGAAAAGCCTTGGTTTTAAAAAATCTTGCTCTGGATTGAAAATGGAATTTTGGTTAAATTATGGACGAAATAAAGGAAGAAAATAGTGAAGACGATAAGTATCCACAAACTACAAAATTTGGGGATATTGTGTAGAATACGCCCCCAAGGCTCTTTTTTTTGGGGGAGAGGGGGGGGGGGTTGGGGCGTATTTTACACAATGTTCAACTTTGGAGATGCTGCTCT
>JAOCNB020141227.1:0-10490 GCA_026546465.2 Palythoa caribaeorum | reverse complement strand
TGGGAGAATTTGGCTTTTCAACTTCCACAGCTTATTCGCTTTGATCAATTCGTTATTTCTCAATACCAATTGTATTACTTTGTTTGAGTTATGTAAGGAGAAGTTAGATGTTGATAAAATGCCTGGGGCTGAAAGAGTTAAAGACCTCAGACCTGAGACCCGAAAACGAAGACCCAAAACCTAAGATACAATTTTGATTATTAGTACAACTACAAGTTACGTCAACTCTCGATTGTATTTTTTGAGCCAACTGAAACGTAGTTTGCATACGACTCATTGCAGAATACGCTTGTCCAGTATACCACAATTTATCGCCTCCCACAGTATCTCCATAACATAACCCAGAGAGATGCCAGAAACGTGCCTTATGCATTGTTTTCCCTAATTTTTCCTAAAAGGAGGTGCTTATAAATGCAGGCCAATCAGCATTTTTAAACGCTGCAAAAACATAGTACATATTAAGCTTTTTAGGGAAGTGTGTAGTAATTCCAATCACAAACTGCACAAGTTGCTGCCACCTGTAAACGCGTGCAAGTACAATCTTAGGGGCAAGCATGCTTTTTTGGTACACCGACTGGTGACTGAAAGAACAATAACTCTTTCATTTTTAAAAACTATTAAGTTTTAGCTCAGTGTGCTATGCAAAAGCAGTATGTAATATATATTAGTTATGTACAGTTATTTATAAATTAATTTTAGAGTTGTTTTATTGAATAAATTCTATGTTTTTTATCTCACTGACAGTAGTATTTAATTCTAATTTTTATCTTTTTTCATAATTACAGGAATGTGAGTAAACCTAATTCAGCCTATGGCTGCAAGGTTTTACAAATAAAGTATCTATCTATCTTAATATCAAACTACAAAAAGACAGAGGCGTCTTAGAAGAAAAGCCTTGAATATTTGGTGGGACTTTTTTGGGACCCCTAATTCAAAAACAAAGGGGTACCTGGGGCTCCTCTTGAAAATTTCTACTGTAAACCCTGATAAATAATAATAATGACAGAAATGAATCAATTAAACTCAGTGTGGTTTCTAAAGAAAAATCTAAACTGATATATATATATTTATTTACCATCATGATAATAGTTGTGTACCAGTTGTAAAGCTCTCCATTATAGAGTGAGAATGGAGACCAAATTATCAAACAGTTATCAAAAGTAAATGGACACAAACTAACCTGGACAATTCTTCATCATAACTGTGAAGTTTTGATTAAGAAGCTCATGTGTCGTACATTTTTTACTAAGTACAAAAAGAGGACAGACCTCCAGGTTTGCCTAAAAACAAGATTCAAAGCAAAGTAGTTATCAAATGCTGCTTTCAAATTAATTCATTTAATTTGTAAATCAAAGAACAATTTGCATCGCATTATTTGATTTGGTATATTCATAAAACAAGTTTATGCAATTCTGATAATTAACAACAAAAATCTATTCAGCAAAAAAAGTTTTTATTGTAGCATGTATTTATTTAGTCTGCAAAAATGCGGGTGGGTCACATAAAAATAGTCTTCCTTAAAATGAATTTTTCTTACCCACCCCCTCCCCCCCTGTATTTTATGACTAGTCTATGAATTCATTTCAATGCCACAGGTCACTGATAAAATTTGTGATACAGTTTAACAGAGCTGCCAAGTTCATAAGATTAAAAGTTAAAAAAAAATATATTAAATAAAAACTAAGAATATACTGGGTCATCCACAACTTAAGTTAGTAAATTACAATGACCAACATAATTAATGATTAACTTATTTAGTTCAAACATTTTACAATGATTTTATAATTGAAGACAAAATTATACACAGTAAGCTGATAGCCCAAGAAACAAACAAACAGACAGACAAAACAAAAAGAAAAGAAAGATTAAAAGCAGACATTAGATGTCGAATATTCCTTCCAGAATGAAAAAAAAGTTTTTTTATAAATGGTACTGTAGCTTGTAAGTATTTTATTAATCATAAAGAAAGCTACTTAAATCATGAAGTCTTTCATCAGGTAAGTATTTTTATGGTTGTTTAGCTGTTGAACAAATTATTTCTATCAATTTCCACGCTTTGTATTGACACATATCAAGCGGGATACAATGAGGGTTCCTATACAAAGTATATGAAGGTCACCTCTATCCAAGATGGCATCTTGTTTTCCGGAAATAAATTTTTAGTTTATTACTGTCCAGATTTAGCTCTGAACATCTTACAAAATCCACAAGCTTTAAGGTAAGCTTTAAGTGTAATTGAGCATTGAATTTGAAAGTTTGATGGATTTTTAGGATTTAGTTGTTAAAATGAAAATTTTGACTCGTATGAGGCATAACTTCATGACCTGCTATTTTAAAACGTCGTGATCATTAACATTTGTGCTTTGTGATATAGTTTTAATCGCATTATCAATAATTTGGGCTCGAAATAAAAGCATTTTGACTAAGAAAAAATTGATTAAAAGACTATATTAATCTTTAATTTTGTTTTTCAGCTCATTTTGAATTTTTTTTTTTCCATTTTTCAAAAAATTAAGTTCAGCGAGCTCGTAAAACAACAATTCAAATTAGTCTGTCCTAATTAACAAACTTGATAATTATAATTATTTTTATTGATTGTTTCTAAATTTAAAATCTATTTTGGTTAATGTGGTCAACTAAACTGAATATTTTTGAAAATCTTTATTTAAGAACTCGGTTGGCAAACAGTGAATGCACCTGACAAATTTGGTCTCTCACCCCTTATGATTGCAGGTTGGTACATATGATCGTACTAATAAAGCGTATTAGGCAACTGATCAGGAATCGTGTAGATAATGAGCATAACTACAGTCAAGACAGCAACATATCTAATACAAACAAACTACTAATTCCTAGTTTCGGTAAAGTTACGTAGGAAGACTTTCTTTGACTCTCTCTAAATTATGGGCAATTAATCTATATAACACATTCATCTTCCAGTGCCCAGTTGTTCAAAAGCTGACGAGTGCTAATTCAGGGTTAAATCTTCAATCTATCTTAAGCTTTCTGTTTCCAATCATGTAAAGACTGCCCTGCAACTCTGGGGTTGGTCATTTTTGTTTAATCTTTTCTTAGTGTAGAAAGTGCTCTTTAAATTTCAGCTTAACCCAGAGTTAAAATTATAAACCCATTTTCAGACCTGTCAAGTTTTGCAAACTGGGATGAGGGACAAGAACACAGAGACTTACAAAAAGAGTTTGTAGCGACTCACAGGCTTGTTTGTAGCGACTCACAGGCTTGTTTGTAGTGACTCACAGGCTTGTTTGTAGCGACTCACAGGCTTGTTTGTAGCGACTCACAGGCTTGTTTGTAGCGACTCACAGACTTATTTGTAGCGACTCACAGGCTTGTTTGTAGCGAAAAACATGAATAAACGACTTCAGTAGCATAATTAAGCTACTTTCCTGCATTTCTGAATCCCAGAAGATGATACTCATTAATTTTATACATGTATCTGAGGTCTCTTTGATCAATTTTAGTAAAATGTTTATGAGATTAACACAAATCGTTAAAATTTGTGTTAATTTAGGTTGCATTGATTTTGTTGAGCGTTAATTTCCACAACGTTAATTAGGTGCAGCGTTAACTTCCGCCCTCTTAATTTCCTTTATTTTAACCCCAATTTTGTAACTTGTCCAGACATTCTTGACACCTAAAAACATTAATTATCAGCTTTCTTTCTTTCCAGTTACAGGGCCTCTGATAAAGTGCGATAAAAAAATTTCAAATTATGTCTTTTATGCGGCAATTATGCGCCAATTCAGGGCTCATTATGTGGTAAATTATGCACTTTTTTAGATTATTTTAGGCTTTTATTCATGGTCAAAGGAGAAAAACTCTCTCCAGCGCACATACAAATATATTTTGTGCAACAATTACTGTATTTCCTCGAATAAACGCCGCACCTGAGAGCCAAAATATTGGTAAACGCTGCCGCCCTCTAATAAACGCCGCACCTGAGAGCCAAAATATTGATAAACGCCACCTTCAAATAAACCGGTTAATTCGATTATTGAACTAAAGAAAATAATTATAGTGGAACACAATAATTACGTGTTTACAAGCACAAGTTGTAGTTTTAAAACTGTAAAGCTTGATTGGTATAGCTAGACAAAAAAAAATCGACGAAGAACTGTATCATTTTTTCTACTTTTTAAAGTATAGTTACGGTTGGTTGTTTAAAAAATAAAAAAACATATAAACGCCGCACCCAAATCTTGAAAAATTTAATAAACTCGCTGTGGCGTTTATTCGAGGAAATACGGTAAGTACAAACTAGACACCTCCTCAAATGGTCGATAACCACGTTGCATGCGGAGCAAAATAAACGATTTTCTTGGGCATGAAATGTGCCCTTTTCGTAGCCTTTAGCGCGTCCTGAGCAGTCATTTTAGTTGGAAGATGGGATTTTTTTTCTCAGAAGAAATTCCAGCTGATTTGACATAAAATTTATTCATTTGAAAATAATTCAGGCAAAAGCGACAACAAATACATTGTACAAGAATATGATACCAATATTCGCGCAAAAAAGCAACAATATTACAGCAAACAATAAAATAGAATATATCAATGATTTTGAGTGGTCAACATTCTATCCATTGTTTTCGTTATGCACCAATGACAATACACTTTTGTACTTTAAATTAATTTAGTGCCAGATCACTGACACGTGAAGCAATCAAAAAACGACGTATCGAATGGCGATCATTTCTCGTTCTTTTTCGTGATGTTTGGGCTGTGAAGTACAGTGAAATTGCATTATAAAGCACCACAAAGACAACTGTCACAAGGTTGTAACATTTTTATTGACTCATATTATTTGTAAGAATTATGCGCGATTGTGCGGAAATTTGCGAATTATGCGATCGGATGCGATTATTGATCAATTGGGCGGGATCGCATCGTCGCACAATTTAAAAGGGACTTTAAGAAACTACGACGGCAACGCCAACGACGACGGCTAAGAAAAAATATATTTCCGGTTTGCTCTTTACTCGTTTCTGCGGGTCATTTTCTCCACCTTCAGCTTTGCGAACAGAAAAAGAGAAAAAGTACCTCCTTGAAGACAAACAAATACCGAGAACATTTTTGCTATCACGTCCTCGTCGTCCCAAGAACTTCAAAATAGGTCTTTTCACATGCACTTGCTCAGCTCGATACATTCCAACGTGCGGTTATTGTGTTTACTATTGTTCTTTGCCGTCGCTGTTGGCGTCGCCGTCTTCATATCTTAAACTCCCTACAAGTTATCCTTTATTTTTCATCTTTCACAAAAGCTAAGGCGAGGGTTTACAATATTTCGATTTCATCTTCATCGTTGTCGCTATCAGAAGTGATGTCAATATCTTCTCCTTTGATTTCGATCAAGATAGATTTCGAATTGTGAACATAGTCTTTCTCGACAGAATAATTATGAGGTTTCCTCTGTTCTCCCTTTCTCCACGGGACAGAAACGAGCAAATATGTTGGTATTTCAAGACCTCTTTGAATTAATGGCGATCTTTTCGGATTCTTTTAACAGATAAAGGAAATGCTATTATTTTATCGATGGGAGATGGCCGGTATCATGGACTGCGTGAAAAACGCTAGAAATGGCCAGATTCCGTCAAGTAACCCTATGTTTAGAATTTTGTGTACTGGTGTGTTGAGCACATGTGCATGGCTCAGTTCAGTTTTAAATTTTTGCGCCAAGTGTTGAAAAAATTTGTTCCTGTTGTCACCACCAACTGTTTTGTAATCGCGTTAATTTTCCTTATTATGAAATTCTACCTCCTCTTTCGCGTTAATTTTCCTTATTCGAAATTTGTTTTCATTAAATTTGCGTAAATTTAAGTCGCGTTAATTTCCAATATCTTAATTTCATTGAGCATTAATTTCTTAAAATAAGTATGTTAATAATTGGTTACTGTGGCAACTAACTAGTTTCCAGTCTCCATAGACCTTTTTTGTCCCTTTTGGATTTTTACCCATATCTAAGAAAATAATTAGATATAACAGAGATAAAATCTCAGCTTCTGCTTTTTTCAATATTTTCAGTGCAGTTGTGGTGCGTGCCTCTACTAACTTTAGTTGGAATAACAGAACAGAAAACAAAATTTTGATGAGGGAGTTTGAAATTGAAGTTGTTGCCATAGCAAACAATTGGCAGAATTTATTTTGAAGAACAGTCAGAGCTTAGGAAGCTTCTCAAGTTTCATTATGATGCCACAAAACCTGAGTGTGATATAGCTTCTTGAAATCCAAGGTGGGACACTTGTTGAGTGACTGCCGTCATCACAGCAATGGCAGCCATTTTTGAAACTGAAATATCTCTGGAAAGAAAGAAGTTTTTTGAAAATGGAAAATGGAAAATAGCAAAATGATTCATTACTAAGTCCTTTCAAACAACATTTCAAAAATAGAAAGTTAAAATTTTTGTCCAAGTAGTATATTAAAAAAGAGGTAATTCTATCTAATAAATGTTTACAGCTTATTTTGAAAATATGTACTCCATCTTGAGGCCTGAGGCTATATTGCCATATACGGGCTAGAAACCAGAGATAGCGATTATAGCATTATCTCCAACTCTCCCCGTTTCGTAGACAAATCTCCTACATTTTGAAGAAAAGTTTTGAAATCTTGCATTAATTTCATGAATTTATGTGTTTGAATAAAGTCACCATATAACTATGCAGTTGGAAGGGTGCTTTTCAAATAGCAAAGGTGTAGATCAAATAATTGTAAAAGCAATAGAAAGGAAAACAAATATGTGATGTAAGGAGAAAGATAAGTTTTTATTTAATCCGGCATGTAATTCGAGAAAACATGGACATTATTAATAGTCTGCATTTTACTTGCTATATTGTGGTTGGCAACTCTGATAAACACCTATTCAGTTTACAAGGGTAAAGATTTTGGATGCTCTTTATCTTATTTGTTGATAACAGTATTGAAACACTGCCTGCTGCAGTAGTCCTTAGAAAGTTCCAAATAGAACAATTGAAATGAGAGTTTTTCTGTCAAATGTTACCTTCTCAGAACTGAATGTGAAGAAGAAATGTCTTGAAATGTAGATATGGAACTAATTGTAATGTTGTGATACTTGTAGCTCAGAAAGGTTATCTGGAGATAGCACAGACGCTGTTAGAGCATGGTGGTGATGTACTTTATCAGAACAGCAGTGGTAAAACCCCACTCATGATGGCATGTTTCTCAGGTACCTACTGTCATGTAGTGATTTGATAGTGATCCTCTAGCTAGACTAATTAATAATTGGTATGCAACTACTAATTTAAAATAACTTGCTTAAACTAGTGGTATTAATTGGTATGTAAGTAGTATAAAATTTCAGCTAGTAACTAATTGGTATGCAACTAGTAATTTAAAAATTACGCACTTAAACTAGTGGTTTCTAATAGAAATTGAAGTGCTGCAAGCTGAATTCAATGAGCTACAGTCAAACCTCTCTAAGACGGACACCTTTGGAACCAGCCTCAACTGTCCATCTTATAGAGACTTAAGGTAATATGACACCAGCCAGTTCATAATTGGTAACCTGACTGTGATATGGTCTGTAAATACGCGTTTGTTGATAACAATTTATGAGTAAAACAAAAACTGGAACAAATTTATTACGTATTACAATACTGTTGCAAACTGGAACATACAAACGTTCAATTAGTTTTTGCAGTTAACTAAAAGCTAGTATTCATTATGCCGAAATGCAGCAACTATTTACGTGCCGATATAGATCAGTCATTCACGTTGTCAAAATTTAAGTAACCTGTGATTATTAACTGTGTTTCATTAGCAATTTTGTAATCTTCAGGTCGCTGTGGAAGTGAGCACAACACAATTAAAAGATTTTTTGGGCCGCAAATTTTGTCAAATCGTTCATACAGCCCAAAGCTTCTGCAGTTTTAATAGACAAAGCCAGAGGCTCAATATCCCACATCAGAATCATTTTTGCTTTCTTCTACCAAAATTTCTCCGACAGGACTCTCGGACACTTTCTGTTAAGATACTTATGTGCCTCAGCCCAGAAAACAAAAGCAAAATTGAACGATTGAACTATTATTAGAGAATACTGTGCATCCTTAGAGCAGTATGTACATAAACAGTTTACTGAAAGTAAAAAGGACTGAATTGATCGATAAATACAATTACAGTTAAAGTTAAAAGTACTAAAAAGTACTCAAAAAGTTAAAAGTACTCACATTGTCATTGAAAGCATTTTGTTTCAATAAAAAAGAACTTTTTAACTGTCGGTTCGGTATTTCAAAGTGTCTGTTGTCCTTCTTAGAGAGGTGTCCATCTTACAGAGATTTAAGATACAGTAAACGACTGAAAAAATGGCAGGGACCAATAGAGCTGTCCGTTTTATAGAGATGTCCGTCTTATCTGGGTGTCCGTCTTGAGAGATTTGACTGGAGTGAAATAAAAGGCATCTGAAATGAAAAAAAAGTTCAGATCACGAAAAATGTCGGGTTCCCCTAGAAACTGACAGTTTTTGTGATACCACTAAAGGGCAGTTGGAGTTAGCCATGTTTCTGCGAGAGAAAGGGGCACTATGGGAAACATGTGACAAGACTGGCTCGATCGCGTTACACTGGGCAGTAGATGGCGCCCACCTGGACATCATTCGGTGGATGTTACAAGAAGGATGCCCAGTAAATGTAAAAGATTTAAGAACAGGTAAGCCTCCCCTCCTTGTCTTAGCTCTTTCCCCCTCCCGCCACCACCTCCATGTAAACTGTTAGAGCTTGCTAGGAACTGTTGAATATTCTTGCATCTTTTGCACAAGATTTAAAATGTCTTTGTAGCCCGTATACGAAATCATTTTTGGTTTTTGTTTGTGCCTAAACATTTAAAAATTATTAAAAAATTGTAAAAACTTACTTAGCACAAAATCCTTGACCTAGAACTTTACCTTTTTGTTTGAATTCTATAGTTTATTATTTTATAGTATCATTAGCCTAGAGTATTCCCATATGACCCTGTGTCGTACGTGTGTATATATTTATATAATAATGCCAGTTATTTCTGCCATTTTGATGGTTTCTCGCTTATAATCTATTAGAGGATAGACGCACGCTTGACGTCACCGTTACAAAGTTTTTATTCTTTTATTATATAAAACAAACAGATTCCATGTTTTTGTGCATCTGCTCAGTTATAGATAACAGATGACGTCAAACTGTGGTAAGAACATCAGTGACACACTCGGCTATCGCCTCGTGTGCCACTTTTTTGTTCTTACCACAGTTTCACGTCATCAGTTATATATAACTGAACAGACGCATGCAAACATGGAATCTATTTGTTAAATATATGTTTCACTCATATCATACATTGCATTACTGAGGAAGGAGTGCCGGTATCTCCGAAAACGTTATAGCATGTTTTTAACAAGTTTTTAACACGTTTCACAATTTTTTTCAGTAATTTTAAAATTTTTAGGCCAGAATGGCACAAACAAAAACCAAAAATGATTGCTTGGAACTCTACTCAGGAGCTATCAGTCATGGTCATGATTTATATTAGTTTCGTGAAGATAGTCACTGACCGATCGTGTGCGCTTTCAATTTCCAAAATGGATCTAATAAGTACAAACCAGGCAGAAAAAAAAAAACTCAAGCAAAAAAGCGATTCAAGGGCATTATTCTCCTTCGCCGGCGCAATTTTCCCTTTCGTAAACGGCCGTTGCCATTTGGAACAGTCGTTGCCATTTTTGAATTTTGAAACAGTCCTTACTATTCTAATACACGCGAACATGACAAACGTGACAAGTTCGTAAAAATAATTCAATTACATATTTCCACGGGTTTATTAGTCGCTTCATTAGATTTTAAAGTTCGTACCTAATATCCGCCATTTAGTTAAAATCTATTCAGTTGCTTCAAAGGCAAGCCGAACTTCTGTGATTAGGTGTTTGTTCTTAAAATTGTAAACCAGAATTATGCACTAATTATTTGTGATTAATCAAAAGCTCAGTGGGAGTTGTATACCCTTAGTCCGTTTTTCGCAATGTCACAAATAAGAAACAAAAGCGATTCACGAAATACGTAATTGATTCACAATTGTGTGAGTATATAATATATATTGTAATATATGTCTATATATCATCTATAAACTTAAATTATGGCTGATCCGCCTCGACTAGTTCTAGTATTTGCGGATCAGCCGGAATCATGTAAAATATAGAACTATGAGAACAATAAAAACTTGAAAAACTTGAAACTTGAAAAATTGATATATTTTCACAAACTTGTCACGTTGAACCATTACAGTAACACCCCTTTTAATGGCTAAAATCGTTGCGAGACAGGTTGTACGAACCATTACAGTAACACCCCTTTTAATGGCTAAAATCGTTGTGAGACAGGTTGTACGAACCATTACAGTAACACCCCTTTTAATGGATAAAATCGTTGTGAGACAGGTTGTACGAACCATTACAGTAACACCCCTTTTAATGGCTAAAATCGTTGTGAGACAGGTTGTACGAACCA
>JAOCNB020141125.1:0-10490 GCA_026546465.2 Palythoa caribaeorum | reverse complement strand
CCCCCTTCCCTCCCTTTGCCCAGCAAAAATTGATGGCTACGCGCCTGTAATTGTAAATGCGCTCGTGTCAAAGCGATGACATTGATTTGTATTTTTTGTTCTTCAGATTTTCATCAGAAACGAGTGAAGAAGAATTTAAAGAAACTCTGTACGATTTGTTTCATCTCATCAACGTCCTCATGACCACTCACGCACAAGAGCTACTACCAACAAAGGTAAAAAGAAATCGATGATGAAAAAGATCGTCCTTTCAAAGCTTGGTAGTTCATCCTAAACATTGTCGTGTTCCTAAGTGTCAGTTGCTTGTTTTCACCCTCCCACTAGAGACACTGTTGGTGTACAAAACAAAATAAATCATCAAAATTCTTTTGTTTAAGGGCTGTGGTACTGTGCTCCGAGGTTATGTATGGATCGTGTTTTGGGTCCGAGCGCCTAGACGGCAGCACAGTTCCTTCGGTCCGACCTCGTTGAGCTGTTTCCTTGGCAATTCAGCCTCTGGCTGCGAGAAAGGGGGATTAGAAAGCATCGCTTTACCTTTCCCTTTAACATGGCCACTATGATGTCAAGTAAAAACCACTCATACTTTTGACTGTTTAGATCATGTGGTGTGCAAATCACACCCTTATTGTACTGCCTAAGGCTGCTCGAGCTAAAATACTTATCAATTATGCCATCCAAGACCGTAGCCAGAAAAGTATAATGACTGAGGCAATGTCTCGTTCTAATTTTTTTCCTGGGTTCTTTTAGTTTAGGGTGTTTATTATTTTTCGCTTTTTCTATAAGAACAATTTAATAATAAGAAGTATAGGAGCTGATAACCGAGGTTGAGTGAACCAATCAGAACGCTGGAAACGCAATATTTGAGGTTGGAAATTTAATAATTGCTGTTATTCCAGTTTTGCTAATCGGTATTAGTTTACAGCAGTTTTCTGCACGAACGTACATGGAAACGAGGCTGTCGGGCCAATATCATGTCTCTTTTGGCCTGATAGCCTCGTTTCGGTGTATTTTCATGCAGAAACTGCTGTACTGCAATAATGACTTTGAAAACTAAAATAACAGCTAGTCGAGCTCTGAGTTAACGATTCACTGTTGATAAATGTTCGAAATAGTAGTATGTAGGTGATGTAAAAAGGATCACCATAGGCCAATGGAGTTGATCAGGTAAATAAACCAGCAGGGAGGCCGAGCGGTTGAAATATTTTAAAGACATTTTTAATGTGTTTCTGGCTATGTCACTTGCTTTGAACGCAGGGTGACCAATAATTATCCCCCCAAATTATTGCAAAATTTGAATTCACAAATGGAACCTGAAAATAAAGCAATAATTTAACTAATCATTGATGGCAAAATTTTAACTAATTTTAATTGATCCACATTTGTAGAAGCTTGCACTGCAAAATTTTACCGGTATCTACCCAGACGCACTGAAAATTTTCAGTCCTTCTGAGCTCAGGTGAGTGATTAGTAGGCCATTTCCGAATCACGCTCCAATGCTGACAAACAAAACCATCAAGTCCAGTCCAAGTTCTTAAAATACATAAAAAACAAATGTTACCATTCTCACTATTATCATAATTATCATCTTCACCATCATTATCAACACTCTCATCATTATCATCATCAATATTCTGATCATCATCTCCTTTACCATTCTCATCATGATTATCATCACCACCACAACCATCATTATCGTCACTACTATCATCATCAGCAGCAGCAGCAGCATCACCATCTTCGTCACCATTCTCATCATCATCATCCAACTGATAAAAGCATTCTTACTTGGTGAAGTAAGAATGCAAAATTGTTTTCATTGTCACTTTCAGTAAATAGTTTTTAAAAAAACTATTCAATGCGTCGGCGAGTAGATACAAACTTCAAGTAATGTAGATAAACAAATTATCATCGCCGTGGGAATTTGTAAAAGCTCATGTTTTGAGCATTAGCCCTTCGTCAGAGCATCTGAAAAAACTGAGAAAAATGCAAATAGATGAAAGGCCATTATGGCCTAAGACTTATGGCCTTTCATCTATTTGCATTTTTGTGGCTATATAAACCCTTCATTTTATCAGTTTTTTCAGATGCTCTGACAAAGAGCTAACGCTTGAAACGTCAGCTTTTACAAATTCCCACGGCGATGATAATTTGTTTATCTACATTACTTGATGTTTTCATTGTCATTTGTTTTCTCGGAATTTATATTTCTTTTGCGTTTTCTCGTTATTCATTTTGTCCACGTTTCAGCGGAAGGCTGCTCCGTCTTTTTCAGTGTCGTTCGTTTACAGTGAAGTGTGAGGAATAAAACTGAAAAGGACAGCTGGCCGATTTCTAAATGTCGAAAAAAAATGAATCTAGAGTATATGAAGAAGAAAATAGATTCTGAGAAAGCAATTGATGTTAATTCCGATAACGTGCGAAAAGAAGGGCTATGAAAAGTCATTTTGTTCTTGTAGCGTTGTGGTAAAGGACTTCATTAACAGTTTGGCGAAAGATCCAAGTACCAGCTCGTTAACTGAATCCAAACTTCACTGCTTCAGTGCCACTATCCGGTCACCACTATTTGTCGAGGAAGGTGAGATCTGCTTTTATAATTTCGTTGTGACTGTTTATCTGCTTCAATTTAACAAGAACTTTCTTTAAATGGAGAGTAGCAAAAAGTGATAGAACCTGGAGACCTTGTGAGGGTCAGGCACATTTTCACAGAATCAAGGTCGTTTAATTTGACTCCCAAGCTGAGAGTGAAATTCTTTCAATCGAAAGATTTTGTTTGCGTTGTTGTGTTTTTCAGACTCCAGGAGAGTGCTCATGCCAGCTCTTGTTTCCCATCTACACTATCATCTTTCCCACAAGCAAGAAATGCGAAAATGCGGAGAAGTTATTGGAGAACTCTTAACCGCTCTGGAGAACAAAGCAAAGGTGAGTGTGAAAGTGATTTTCCCCAAGTGCATTATTTTATGTTTGCAGCGCTCGCAGCGCTCGAAATTGGAGTTGGTCCACTCGTCCCTGAACGAGTAAATTTGCTTGAAAACAGATACATTATTTCTTCCATTCGTCAAGCTTTCTCACAAAAACACAGTTTTAACTTGACGTGAGATAGTGAGTTTTTATATTTTTCTTTTCTTTTCCTTTCTTTAGCATGTGATTTGCAAGTTGCAAAAAGACATTTGACGTATTTTTCTTACTAATTGAAGCAACGGAACAGATACACATTGCAAAGGCGAAATATGACTTTACTCACAGGACATTTTGTTCCGATATTCTATTGTAACAGGGTGAGATAGACGCCGGTGCTTATCTCATTGCACAATCACTTCTTCAAACTGTGTTTAAAACAGTTCTGACGGTGGATCGATCAACTCCACTTGCTGTGAGTAACACAAAGTTTTAGTGTTTTATCTTCTGTATGTAATCTATCTTTGATTAAAGAAAATTGTCAGTACTTACGGATCAGAGCTGGTATCAATGGAAGCCAACGGTGCGCCCTTTACCCCTCCTTCTTTCAGTGCACCATTTTACTGGTATTTAGAGCTAAAGCTACACGGATCAGAGGAAAGTCGAAAGACATTGGAATCGTGGAGAATCCAACTGGGGACTTCCCACACTGAAGGCAGTGCATTTCAACTGTGCTATACGCCTGCTCCTGGTTTCCTTAAATAATCTCATTATTTATCCTTACTCTTCCATCCTCTCTAATATTCTTCTATGGTTTATCATTTTCTAGGGACATTACCTGGCTGTGCTTATCGGTATGTTAAGAATGATGAAAGAAGAGCATTACAGAAGGTATCTAAAGGAATTCAAGTCCAAGAAGACATTGAGAGAGCTTCTACTAAACGTGTTTGTGGTCTTCACGGAGATGATTAGGCGAGATTTCTACCCAAAGGACTGGAGCATCATAAAAATGCTTGCTAACAAGTAAGATTCTTCAAGAATTCTAAAAGTAGTATTATAACTGTGTAGTTACACATTTTATGCGCTTGAATTCTCGATTGTGCGAAGGAATTTGGCGTTTTGGTACCGAAACTGTTAACTTCTGACTTCTGATTGAAAAATAAAAAGTATATTCCTCCGTGTTTTATTTCAGGGTATGAGATCATTACAGATATACTTAATTCCTTTGCATATTTAAGAGATTATACCTTATGCAAAAGCAAGTTGATTTCATACCTTCCTATACAAATGATTGAATAAACAAACAATTTGGTCTGTTTACAAAGACATGGTGATCAAGGTTGAGGAACGTTTTTCGATTCGTGATCAAAGGAATGTAATTTAAATTGCTATTGGAATGGAAACAGATTTTCACTCTTTCGTAATATTGATTGATTCAATTACTTTGTTTTAGAAATTTGCAATATTTTATACGGCATCAGTAAGTAATCTCTACTTTGTGATAAAAATGATTTGTTGGATAACAACACTAATGATCTGCCACATATACCTGAAGGAGACCGAAATACGTTAGACTTCATGAGTTCATAAATCTGAAATGATCCAATACTGTCGGAAGCTCAGCTTGCGTTACCTGAAGAAAAAAGGGGCTCTCAGTGGTTCTCCTTTATGGCCACCTTGCACTTTTTTTAATTGTAATCAGAACCAATTTGTAATCTTGCCCTCATTACATGTCTAACACACAAAATATATATCTGTTTTAGTTATGTAAAGTTGCTAGGCAATTCTCTTTCGTTGGTTGTACTTATATTTGTCCTTTTTTATGAATCATTCGTTTTTATCTCTTGTAGTGTAATACTGACTGCAATCCAGGAATTGTCCCAAGCTCTCACCCAAAACTTCCTTGTAGAAAACGATTTTGACCATCATGTAAGTTTGGTTGGTTATTCTGGACACCATTACCAGGTTGCTTGTTACATCTGTTAAAATCTAGTATATAGTTTAGGCACTGCCTAAAGGGTTCTCTGTTGTATGGGTAGGAATATAAGTACATACGTAACTAGCTTGGGCTCTAAAACACTAGTTATAGTCGTAGTCGTAGTAGTAATCATAGTAGTAGTAGTCGTAGTAGTAATCATAGTAGTAGTAGTCGTGGTCGTAGTAGTAATCATAGTAGTAGTAGTCTTAGTAGTAATCATAGTAGTAGTAGTCGTAGTAGTAGTATTAATCATAGTAGTAGTAGTCGTAGTCCTAGTAGTAATTATGGTAGTAGTAGTCGCAGTCGTAGTAGTAATCATGAATAGTAGTAGTAGTCGTGATAGTAGTCTGTTTAACAATTAGACCTGTGGCTCTTAAGGGCGAAGGGTCTAATTGTTTTAGTATCACCCAACTAGTCGGTCGGACAGAAAAGGCAACAACAAATTTGGCAAATGCAAGTTGAAGAAATATTCATTTGGGAATAAACCGAAAGAAAGCGTCACGCCCGATTGCGCCAAACTTAAACTTAGTGCCGTCCTGTCGCCTAACAGCAGCATAAAACATTGCGAGATATTCATTTAACTCTTCTTTCTCCACCTCTTGTATAACTTGTTTTAAATTTTGTTTGGCTGCGAAACCATTCTATAATCATGAATAAAAATGAAAATATATTGAAGAGACTTATCGAAAAAAGTAAAGCTTGATTTGTCTTTAACTCACAATCAAAGTTCGCAGTTTTGTGTAGTAAAAAACAACAGAACTTACCATTAAAATCTTCATTCCGTACTTTGTTGCCCTTTTGGTCTTTTCTGGGATGGAATTATTCGGTAAATTATCTAAAAACTCCTTTAAAATTTCCACAAAACGTGAAGCGGCCGCCATTGTTTTAGTTTACTCGAGGACTTTTATTATTAGTCCGCTAGTAGCGTAGCTAATAAAAATGCAGGATTTGCACTAGTCTACTAGTTGGGTGACACTAAATATTATATAGATTTAGGTACTGTGTAAAAGCGGAGTTCTGGGTTTCGTGTGATATGGAAACGAAACGATGAAATCATCCAAAATCTACTCTATGGATTGCCCCATTTCTTCTAAGGTATGGTGTTTCGCTGGGCTTCGCCATGATTGCATTAGAATATAATGCAAAGCATTCAGAACTCAGGACTACAGGTTAACGTCGTTACAAGCTAACATGGCATTCCCGCAAAACCTACCTACATACGAATGATGACGTCACGTCCACTCACTGGCTGGATTGAAAAGTCTGGTTTGATATGAAAGCTGGTGGTCCTTTCATATTAACATGAGACATCTCGTCCCGAGGCGAAAGTCAACAAGTTGTTTATTACATTCGTTAAAATCTAGAAACAGTGATTGTTGGAAAAATAATGCAAGGCCTTAAGAATCATAAAAACTTCAAGTTCAGTTATCAATTACAGAATCTCACTACTAATAGCTTCCATGTGGGCTGGGCAGAGCCCTCAAGGGGCTGTTTTTAGAAACGTATTTAGGCGTCGTTCACAATTTCCGACATTTTCAAAAGCGTACAAAACGTACTTTTGGGGGAGGGGGTTCGTGATCAATGTATGCTTTTGGGTTCACAAAAAATGTCGATATGTTTTGCTTCCATGGGTTTTAAAAATCAACTCAAATGAGTTATGTGTTGCAATAAATAATCCTGCTCCAAAACGTTTATATTAAAACAATGCTTCGATGATTCAGAAGGAATGGGACATTGACCTGAAGCAAACGAGTTACTAGTCTGAGTTGATTTCACGCAACGCGTTACATCCTGAGCATGTTAAATCAACTTTATATGCGCTTGAAAGTGTCAATAAAGCAAGGAAAATAAGTTTATTAATGTATTATTTGTTGTTAGTAGGGGATTGTTACAGTACAAGATCAAATTTTCAAGTTAAAATGTCAACAGTTTTTATGTACGCTTATGGGAGGGGAAGAGGGCTTCCTAAAAAGCATACGTTTTGTATGCTTGTGACAACACTGGATTATTAATTTGCATGATTAAGAAGGATTTACATGCTATCATTGCCTGAATAAAAGTATGCTCTTATCGAAAGCTAAGGGTCATTTAATGGAATGTCCTGTCTGCTGATATTGTTGGTTATGATAATGATCATGATCATGATAATGACGATAATAGTGATGGTGAAAATGCTGATCATGATGATAACTGTGATAATGGTGATAATGATAATGATGATGATAATGATGGAACTTTAATGATGATGATGGTAGTGGTGGTAGTGGTGGTGGTGGTGGTGGTGGTGGTGGTGGTGGTGATGGTGATGATGATGATGATGATGATGATGATGATGATGATGATGGAAATGATGGTGATGGTGTCCGTAGGGTGTGGTCTTCGCAGATATTTTGAGTTCACTCTGAAATTACTAAGATTTTGCAATCACGCTGATGGATGTCTTTTATTCCATTGTTTGCAAACTGAGCGATAGTTTCCAGTTAAACGCTGGAAAGTCATAGAATTTTGATTAGGGTCATGGAAAGTCATCGAAAATTCGTACAATTTAAATAGGATTGTACAGAACTAACATAAAGAATAAAAATCGTTGTTCAATTGCACAAATATCTCAAAGTAACAGCTGCCCTCTTCCATTATCTTGGCTAACGTGTCAAGGAAAGAGTGATTGAAGGTTCTTTTGATGTATTTTGGCAAAGAAATGAAAAGCACATGGTCATGAAATATTGTGAAAGATCATGGAAAAAGTTATGGAAAATCATGGAATTTCAGAATTACAAACGAGTACGAACCCTGTTAATGAGTTCATACATTCTTTGTAAAAAATTCATTTTTAAAAAAACGCGCCTCACAGGAACAATATCTAACATATAATGGTGTCATATTTTCATAAGAAGCTTGTTTTGGAATGCGTTCTTAATATTCAGGAATTCTCAATTTTGATCTCGATTTGAAAAAAATGCAAGTATGGTAATAAGGCAGATACTGTAAACAAAGATGTACTATTGTAATCGTCTCCTCTCGTAATAGCGTAACATAACACATATTCCATTTTGTTTTATTTTAGCTTTGGAACAGCTATTTTCATCTTGCGGTAACCTTTCTGACTCAACCTGGTTTACAACTTGAAAAATTTACGGAGGTGAAAAGAAACAAGATCATAGACAGGTTTGATTTGAATTGTGATATCTTTTAACTTTTACGCGCATTGCAGCTTCTCACTGGACTTGATAGATGCACGCAGCATCTGAACTACTTCTTCAACATTTTCTTAACAAAAGCTTATATAGAAATGTAAATGAAATTCAAATGAGGCCTAATACATTTGTTGTTAAAAAAATTAAAAAGGTTTTCTTTAAAAACTATAGTAGTCGCATTATTTTATGAATGTTATTAAAAACAGGAACTATCTAACATGGTTTTGCTTAAAACATTTCCATTACTCACCATTATTCAAGTTTCTCTGATGAGAAAAATAGCCTGCCGTTTTGGAAAAGGAGTGAAGACAATTCGTGTTCATTACAGGTATGGTGATATGAGGCAGGTGATGGGATTCGAAATTAGCAGCATGTGGCAGAGTCTTGGTAAGTTTTTTTTTGTAAGATGTCAGTTTTTGTTTCGCCTGTTGATCAAAAGCTTTTCTTAAGTCTTTTTTAACGTTTTTCGTGCAATACGATAGTTACGTCTAAGAAGCAATAAAAGAGTGTTGCCTTTGAGCCAACGCCGTGCATAAAAAGCAAAGGCAAGAAAAGTCTCGCATGTGCGCATGTCGCTTTTGTGCCATTTTTTGGCGCAATATTTTCCCGCCATATTGTTGGTGGAGGGCGAGTAATTGATTGAATTTACTGAGATATTGCTTTGCACCTTGGCTTTCTCAATGCATGTCGCTGACTGACCGAGTAGAATGTTCTATTTCCTTTTCGTTTTATTTACGTTTTTTGTGGCTTTTACATTTCAAAATCCACTATATCATAGTAACTATAATACAACACTAAAAGTCCAAACCTTCACCAATTGTTTTTTTTTCAAGAGTCAGATATACCTAAAAATATTTCAATTTTTTATGAATAATTTTTTTTTTCTTTTCAGTAGCAATATAAACCGCTATATTGGTCCAAGCTTATTTTACTTCCATTACTCACTAATATTGAATTTTCTTGAACTTTTTCTAGAAAATAATGTAAAACTCAGCTGTTAATGTTGTTTATTCCAGGACCAAAGAAGAAATACTTTATTCCAGGTTTAATTGGCCCATTTTTGAAAATGACGCTCGTCCCTGAGACAGGTTGGTGTTATCTCACACATAAACTGTAAATTGTTAAAAGAGAATCCATCAGAAGCTTAAATAACAAGCGGAAAAAATCATATTATAATAAAATCATATTATATACATCATATTCCACACTTCTTTTTGAACTGTGCTCAATACTCTATTAAAACAGAACCATTAAAAGAAATCGTTTGTAGTAACACCAGATGTGAAAAATGAATTTTGAATTGCCCATGATTTACTTGCAAAATAAGGTCAATTGAAATTGTGAACAAAATTTCGCTTTTGTAAACTTCGAAATTTCTTCTCTGATTCCCGGGGAAAACTGTTTTTAGTGTTATTACTGGCCATTATTTAGGATCTCAACCTTGAAGGAAGTGTATTGATGTATGATGGATTTTTGTCCACCGAAGACTAGAATTTACTCGATGTCTTTATGGATTCACTCTTAAATTATTGATAAAGGAATATAGTAAAACTAATGTTTGTTAACGCTAATCCCGAATCCTCTCTATTGAAATTCTGATCCAAATGTGACAATTTTCAACGCCAGTACTAGTTTTTGAACAAATTATTTTAAAGTAGCAAGTACCATTGTAAAACGTCGTTTAAATACCAAATCTTTTTGTTGACTCCTTTCCAAAACTTGCTTTAGAGATACAAACAAATAAAGAATTGAATTGATGAATTTAAAAGTGTAAATTACGTCTTTGGTCATGCGTTTGATCTACAAACTTGAAACTGAAAAAAACTATTTCGTTTCAGTTTTCATGTGTTTCGTCTGCAATGTGTAGTTTTTATAGTCATCTGGAAAGGATATTAATCCGGGTTTTACTGACCTTTTTAAGAACTTAGAAGATCCACAATACCAATTTTCTTCGACATGATGGAAAGCGAACTCCGAACTAAGAGGTATTTCAAACAGGTATGTTATATAGAATTTTGTTTTCTTGTATGTTGTACATGTATTATTCCACGGCTTCAAGTTGTCCCTGAGTTTATTCGTTAACAAATTAGATTTAATTTCTTATAGTGTTATGTGTATCATGAGATAATCTTTGTGCGTATCTTTTTTTCTCTTCTTTCTTTACAGGTGGAAAGTGAAATGGTAAAGAAGTTGGACACAATCTTTAGCTCACACAAGGGAGACGAGCAGTATGAGCAGTACAAGGATCTCTTCCACGAGATGTACGTTGATTGATTAGGATGATCTATGATAACGTATATCACATGCAGTAATTATGTTGCTTGAAAAACAAGGGGCTAGCCATTGTATATGTATAGGAAATCGTATGAACGCGAGTGCATTTCGTGATTTATGGGCACGAGTGATGTTTTGAAAGTTCTCAA
>JAOCNB020141053.1:0-10491 GCA_026546465.2 Palythoa caribaeorum | reverse complement strand
TATGAAGGATTTTGATTTTTCATCATGTGCCACGTATTTTCGATTTTACTCGGTCATAGTGAACATTCCCTCTTAAGTCTCTTAGGAATTATGTTATTCAATCAGAACCATACAGTCGCCAAGTACTTTTACTTCTATGCGTAATTTTACAGTTGCAAATAGATTTCACGCATGAACACATAACAGAGTTGATTGGAATAAGTCACACAATACTGCTGTCTGGCCGAGATTTGAACTTACGCTTTTAAGAAGACGAGTAACACAAGCAAACCGCTCGGCCATTACAGACTTGTTATGATTCCGCCAACTTGGATTGAAAGCGAGGCTAGGCGGGCAAACCAACCCTTTTACAAAACTTTAGTTTCCATTTTGCTGAGTTTTCAGCAAAATCCAGACCAATCGTTAGTAGTTATTGCAACGATTTTGTCTTTCTTCTATTCTTCTTTTGTCCTGGTTGTTATGCTAATTAGTTTTCTTCTTAATTAATCGATGACAGCTTTTCTTTACAGTTTCGGGTTTCTGAAGAGAAACTGCCATCGATTAATTAAGAAAAAGAAGACTAATTAGCATAACGACAAAGACAAAAGAAGAATAGATGAAAGATGACGAAGTCTGACACACAACGATTTTGACCAAGGTCAACATTCCCTCATGAAGCCGTTATGCTCGTCCAGTCTCGTTTTCAATCCAAGATGGCGGTGGGAATTGGTAGAATGGGTGCCAGCCCCCTTCCCCCTCCCCTCAAGTAAAAGGTGTTACTCATTTGAATAATACAGCTGAGATGACTGGAACAAGTCAGGTAAAATGTATTGCTCAAGCCACAACATTGATCAGAACACGGTTGGAACTCGTACTCAAGACCCTGAGGTTACGTGTCAGACATGTTTTCCACATTAACGCTATTATTTCGTGTAACGGATACAGAATTAAACAAGGTTTGTGATTGGCTAAAGTGAGGTTGGGGTAAGCTTTATCTTTCTTTTGGTTGGTTCAACGGAACTGTATCCTCTACACGAGGTGAAAGTCCACATGGAACTGGTAAAAAAAAGCC
Organism: Palythoa caribaeorum; assembly: GCA_026546465.2. NCBI lineage: Eukaryota > Metazoa > Cnidaria > Anthozoa > Zoantharia > Sphenopidae > Palythoa > Palythoa caribaeorum. The sequence continues at coordinate 9,440 of JAOCNB020141053.1, read as the reverse complement.
AATCCAAGTAAGGATTTTCAATTTTTGTACATAAATTGTGAACCAAAGTCAACAACTGTACTGCAAGAAATTCAATTTATTCGACGTATAACTTTTGCTCTGTAGGAAAACCCTAAGATTTACCCTCCCTAACCCCTACGTACTTTTCTTGAAGACCAACTCGTCCAGTTTGTACCTCAGGCTACGTACGGTATCGTAACCGACCCAGACTTTTCCTTTGTAACCGTAGGGGGCAAGTGCTATACTGTTTTCGTATGGTACTTCAGTCAGCCCCATGGAGCAGATCTCGTAGTATGCCAGAAAACCATTTGCCTTGGTATAGGGACCAGCTGGGCCTTTACCTTCTTTGGCTGAGTCAATTGTTGGTTTGTTAGGGTTTGCAAGGTGAAAGGCGCGCCCGTATGAGGCCAGACCGAGCACAATTTGGTGAGCTGGGAAACCTGGAGATGAATATGATTTATTGTTATATTTTGTGATGCTTTGCTGAATGTTTTTCTTCTACGTAGGACATCCTTACTTAATTTTATGTATACGTTTGTTTTCGCGCAAAAATATAAGGTCAGTCGGTCGCCTTTTTAGTTTTTTTGTGCATAATATTTCGCTATGCATAATATTTTTGATATGTCGCTTTATCTTAACGTATAGTATTGTTCTTTTTCGTAAATTTATTGCCTCGTAACGTAAATGCTGAATTGAAACATAGATCAACTGGTTCGCGTACATCAGTGTCCGGAACGCATGGGCCGTCAGTTGTTCCACTCGTGAAATATGCACTCTCTTGCACAAGTTTTACACAAAAATTGGGTCATAAAATAAAATCAACTTGTATCAGCTTGTTATTAAAATACATAAATAACTGTTTCTACTTGTCTTGCAGTTCTGCATTTTCAAAAAAATTTGAGTTGGTCGGACGACTGTAAACATAGAAATAAGTGGGTATGGTCTAATTGACTATAAAACTTGAAAATCTATCTTCTTCGGCAAGTACATTTATATGTTCCGTTCGTTCCCTTTTACTTCAAAATTTTCTTTATTTGAATTTAATAAAAACACCATGTGGGGAACAAAGGAAATCTCGAGCTTTTCCCAACTTTTCTTTCAGTGGGGTCTCATGATTCAAGTTTCACTACTTTTTGTTACAAAGCCGTGTTTTTGATAAATTACTGTATTGTCAACAAGAAAATATAAACTTTTTTATACGGGAATTACTCTTGTATCTTCTAAGTTATGCTCGTTTTTTTCACTTTGTGAAAACGTTTTAGTAATGGCAATGTCCTGTCCTCTTCAGGTAAATCACGTGACAACTTTCACCCCTCCCGTCCCTCCTACGTTAATGATGAGATTCTTTCTTCCACAGAGGGGTCTACTTCGGTGCAAACTACGATCCTCGTGAAACGATATCCTTCCCTCCGTACGTTAATGCGATGCTTTCTTCCCAAAGGGGTCTAATTTGGTGCATATTATACTACTCAAATGACATTTTCCCTTCCACGAAAATATAACTTCTTCTCTCTATGCCAAAGGGGGTTTATTTCGTTGCATGCTATATTACTCACATGGCATTATCCCTCCCACATTATTAATTAATTAGACTTCTTCTTCGCAAAGGGGGTTTATTTCGTTGCATTTTATACAACTCGCATAACGTTGTCGTCCCTCCCACGTTACTGAGATTTCTGCTCCCCAAACGGGGTCTAGTTCGGTGCATACTACACTACTCTCGTGACGTTATCCTCCACTTACGTTAATGAAATTCCTTTTCCCCAAAAGGGATATAATTCGGTGCATACTATGCTACTCACGTGACGCTTTCCACACTACCCACGTTAATAACATTCTTTCTTCCGAAGGGGGGTTTAATTTGATGCATACTATTTATACTACTCATGAGACGATATCCGCCCCCTCTCCCACGTTAATGAGATTTGTCTCTCTAAATGGCGTCCAATTCGGCGGATATTATACTATTCATGTGACGATATCCGCCCCCTCCCCACGTTAATGAGATTTGTCTCCCTAAAGGGCGTCCAATTCGGCGGATATTATACTATTCATGTGACGATATCCGCCCCCTCCTCACGTTAATGAGATTTGTTTCCCTAAAGGGAGTCTAATTCGGCGGTGTTATACTACTCATATAACGTTTGGACGACTTGAGAAGAAAAATGAGCATTACTCAGCGGGAAAGAAGATATGAAAGCAACTGTATAGATTACAAATAGCTGACAACAAACTAAATTGACGGAGCAGTAGCAGAGTTGGGGGAGAAGGGAATAGCACACTGCTACTCGTCTTTAGAGCTGATGAAACCTTCATTTCTCCCTACCGTTCCCCTTATCGAAGTTTGTCATCCAGTAATGTACAGCATTTGGTACCGTCAGTGAGTCCCAGGCCACAGAAGGTTTCATTGCTGTATGGTGCCCAGTCTTCCACTCCCAGCCGCCATGAAGGTCATACGTCATAATATGGATCCAATCGAGGTACTTGTGCAGTTCAGACACCTTCAGGTTTAACATTTTTTTTAAATTAATTAATCACAGTTTATAAATTTGTGTTTTCAGTTTATAATTTGAAAACAAAAACTAACCCCCCTTGGCGAAATTCACAGAAAAGAATACATTTTACACATGCTGAGAGCAAGATTATCCAAACCCAATATGTAACGGTCACCTGGTATGCTGGCTCAATTGTCCACCTCCCAGCGGCCACCGCGGCCGTAAGCAGAAGTCTGGGCTTTCCTGTAGCGCTTGCCTCAGCTTCATATGCTTCCTTTAGTTCCCGACACAAAACCGTAAATCTCTGAAATCAAAAGTTGTTCGTACAGATTAGCTGTACAAAAAAGTAATAGCTTTTGAGAGAGCTTCATATGTTTTAAAGAATATGAGATCAAAAACTAATACTAATATATAATTGGTATCTGATTGCTCCTTTTTCTCTTTATATTGCATTTGGCCTCGAGTGGTGGTTCAGATCACATTTCATCTAATATTGATAATTTCTTGCGCTAAAATCGATTAGAAGATGTTTCGGGCAAATGAACATTGAAGGAAATACAAAAACGTTTGTGCCAAAAATGTTCAACTTAAAACTTCTACTAGTACTTCTTCGGAGCTTGGCCCTTCTCATGGTAGTAGAATGTGAAAATTCATCCATCTTACCTCTCTGTCACTGCGTGGCGATCCCCCTCTCATCCCTGGATATTCCCAATCAAGATCCAAACCATCAAAATTGTACATCCTCAGGCGTTCAATGGTTGAATCGATGAAAGATTTTCTGTTACTTGCAGTAGCCACCATCTTGGAGAAAGGACTGTCCTTTTCCTCGTGTGTCCACCCTCCAACTGCTAACAGTGTCTTCAAAGCAGGATTCTTTTGTTTCAAATTATTGAATCTGACATAGAGAATTGCATCGTTGACTTCATAGTCGTCAATCTTTATCGAAGTTTGTATAATACAAATTCATATTAGTTAGTGCAGTTAGTTTTACGTTGGTCATAAACGATAGAATTAGGAATTGTTTTTTCGTGGCACAGTGCTCTATGAACTGAACTATGTCTGTTAGGATCGGATCATCGGATCGATTTCTTTTTCACAAAGAATTCAATAATTGTGAGACACGGATACGTAACAGGACACAGTCCCCTGCCCATATGACCACAACCAGATGTAATTAAAGATGAATGGAATTTTGCAGATGGAGAAAAACCGGAATACCCGAGAAAAACCCTTAGTGTTATATTTGAGATCTTCTTAAATCTAAGAGTTTTTTTCAAGCAGGGAAGATCAAATATTATTTCATATATAAGTTGGAAAATGTTATTTCATATATAAGTTGGAAAAAACTGGTTGAACTCTGGGCAAAAACGATCAAGCTTTAAAGAAACGATAGTTAACTTTAAGAAAAGGTTGTGTTAAATAGACAAGATGAATGAAGACCGAAGGATAAATGGATGGGTGGAGAAATGGATGGATAAATGATTGCTGGTTGGATCGAGAGATAAATGCAAAAATAGATAGACAAATGTAAGTATGTTACCTTATGCTGGTTGGAGCTATTTATTCGTGCGAAGGAATAGATAATATGTGTACAGAGATTTGGATCTATATCTTCTGGGAAGAACTTTCCCCCCACCTCTCTGTACTGGGACCAGTTTGTGTAGTAACACACATGAACGTATTGGCTGATAGAGAGACCAAGATAAAGAGACAGCACGAACAACGACAGCCGCGCCATCTTGGACTGCTTACAAGCAAGTTACACAGAGGTAGTAACTTTAGCTCATGTACCTTTTTTATGTACCAGAAAAGATAGTACTGTTTGAATCGACACTGAAATAAACCCAGCTGCGTCAGTAACTGTTTGGACAGCTGCTGGTGTTGTGTTCTGGGTTTGAGTTGATGTCAATCAGACTTAACTGAAACAAATGTTTCGCAACGCGCGTTGGCGAAAGGACTTAAAACCAACCCAGAAAAACTAGTGTAAAAAAGGTTGAGTAAAATATTGTGTTTATACCCTTAGTTTCTTTTATCACAAACACTCTTTCTATAGTATTCATTTACTGACATAATACTTTACTTTATGTGGTCATCTTCAGTAGCAAACGCTCACGCTTTTTTATATAAGAACAACTTTATAAGAACAACGAGGCTCAAATTTGCCAAAATTTAAGAACAATTTAAGATCAAGCTCAGCCTGAGGCTTGATAACTAGGAACGTTTTTGTGTTTGAAAATTGACTAAAACTTAGCGATACAGCATAAAACATAAAAAGATTCACTGTAATTGTAAAGACTGCTCAACAAACAATGAAAGTAGTTCGCCTCTAAATTTAACCGTGCAATACATATGTGTGGCGCAAGGCGTTTCATTTTCCAATAACTTGTTTTATTTTGTTTTTTCTTCATGAAAAGCCGCTCACAGAAATAAAAACAAATTGAGGCTGAAATCGCCAAAAAATTAAGAGCAATGAGCCTCGGCAAAATTTACTGGTTCTTATGAAAAAAAGTGTGTATTTTCAAGCCAATCTTAAATTAAAGCGGCAAACTTAAGATTTCTATTTTATCCATTCATCCAGGAAAATCCACCTCTTTTTGTAAATCTTTAAAATTTGCTCTTTTACATAAATTGTTCTATGACGCGAAATAATTATAAAGTCAAAGAATATTTTATTTTGAAGAGATCTTGTTCTGCAGTGAAGACGCCAAATGAAACGCATTAAGGACGATTACGTTGCACACTTGCCGCTTTTTGGCGTTGAAGGTTCGTTGACGTAAAAGTATCAACATGATACGGGGGAGAAAAGATTTTGACACCTGCAAGTCGACAAAAATAGCTACAATTTTAGACTTGCCGCTGTGAAAACAGCTCTTTGTTCGAGTAAGCGTGGGTAGTTGTTTCTATATAAGTTCACAAAGCCAGGACCGGCACAGATTGTTGTTATTACAAGCGCTACCAGTGTGCTTGGCCTCAAACAAACGAGAACAGCACGATTCAGATATTCATAAGATAAGTGGGAATATAATTAACACAAACATGGAATCCAGCTGTTAAACACTCTCTATGCATTTGTTGTTAACGGAATTCATGGCATGAATAAAACGAGGGCAAATTAAATCCAGTCGCTGCAAGATTCGAGTCTTGAAGTAAACTTGCACTCCACGCCGTCTCTTTTAATGAGGCGGAAAATTAAGAAAATTTTTTATGTAACATCAAGAATGCTACTGCTTCAAAAAAAAATAAATATTTTCACGGCTGGCTTTTGAAGTCCCTTGATCTCCTGTTGAGCATTGATTGCAAAGTAATGAGGTTGTCTCAACAATATCTATAACGATCTTTTGGTATCTTTCATTGCAACGCGATAAATATCTCCGAATGGACAGATTTCCTTGTCCAAATGTTACTAGCAGTTAAACTATCACTAAATTGATAAAAATTACTTCATAAATCATTACTTTGGATTAATAAGCCTTAATTACTTATCGCCGTAATAAATTAATTATAAAATGCTTGATTTATGAAAATAACTAATGAGTGGTTTCTTTGTTTCGGAGTTCGCACATCTTGAAGTCGTTTTAACTGCTTCGCTAAGCTGAATATAGAAGTGCGTGAGCAAGTCCATGTCTTCAGCAAGCTCACTATTTGATCATGTAAATAAAAAATATTTATTCACACGTGCTTCGGCTCTGCATTAAAACCAATATAGGCTTATATCTGTTTCAACTCGTGTTAAACTTCTATTTTGTGATCCGTTTATCTAAGACGCTTATGTTTTGCTAAACAAACACGAGACGATCACCGATAACCAATATTTTAAAACCGCATGAACAAAAATTCAAACTATTTTACCCATCCTCAGATTTATCTCACAAAAATTCATTTTCCTTTCATTGGATTTAACGGAAGCTCTGAACGGATATTCAGTGGTTCGGTCATGAAAGATTTGGTGAAGAAAGTTGGCCTAACGCCGCAATTAGTTCAAGATTATCTCATTATTTTATATCCGGCCCAAATCTGGGAAAATTTTGAATTAGCAGAAAGTTTGAGTGATTTCGGAAATACATTAGATTGAAATGTTTTAATATTTTTCAAATTTCTTGGGTATTTTCTCAATCTGTGTGAACATGGTTGCCCCTCTTAAGTCATGCTTTCAAATTTTGCAACCTCTATTAGCTCAAACTTTGAGGGAAAATTTCTTTACAACAGCATTCGAGATTTAAGAAAAATTGCATTGCTTTTGTTTTATATAATGTAAATGATTATTTGTTATAGAAGTTATATAGTCTTTTAAATATTTGATCTGTATAAGGCGTTTATAGCATGTTATGTATATTGTGGGTAACAACTTGTAAACCGAGTTATATACCTTTGCAAATAAATGTCTATATAATCATTATGTTACAAACTTTTGAAAAGTTGACACGTGTATTAAGTGTATCTGAAAAATATCAAAAAGAGAGCTAATATTTCTTTCCGCTGTAGCTCTTAGACTCCCGCAATTCGTAAACAATCGAAGACTTAACAGAAAAGACTTACGAATGCATGGCATGACATATTTTAGAAGCGTATTATTATTTCAAACACAACTCACCTTTTTTCTCCATAGCTGAAGCCACTGCACTGCCACTGATCTTCAAACAGTATGCCGATGGAGTCGTTTGTCTTGGTGCCAACGAGTCCAGTTTGAGAGTTTGCAAATTCAAGCTCTGCTCGTGTCTGGGAAAAATCTGCAAAATAATTGAGGCCAAGTTGCCGTGCCAATGTCCAAGTATATATGAGAAAATCACACAATAAAACACCTTCCTAGACGCCACTACATTAAAGGCATGCAGCCAATTCACTGTTAGTGCTGACAGACGTGTCCTATGATTGATAATATATTGGCAACGGAAACACTAGACGATGACTGCGGCGCGTGCAGGCGTAACCACAAACGGAAATAACAATGACACTCTTCCCTCAGAATCTAAGCAATTGACTTTTGTGAAGTATTTGCTGAGCCCAGCCTTAAAGAAGGGGCTTGGTGTCAATTTAATCACTGCTTATGTGTTTTTGTTCTACACCAAGGGGGGTAAGCTGTTGTTATCGACAAAAATATGTATCTGTGACAGCCCGCTCGTATCTCCCGCAGATTACATTTGCGATTCAAGTTTTTCAACAGTCGATGTATCTCTGTAGATGAAGTTAGTTTTAAGAAATGCCTGATAAGGCAAAGATAATACGAAAAACCCCTCGCCCGTTCCCAAGACTTTTCGGTTTTCCCTTTTGTAGAAAAGCCCTGGGGACGAGTTTACGCCTTGAGGCTGTTTTTTTATTTTATCATATTACCCAGTATCTGAGTTTGTTTTTTTGTATTAGTATTACCGATCCAAATTACCGTGTTGCGCTTCCATTCTTTCTTTGTTTAATTTAAAACTTATAACGTGTCAATTTTTTTATCGTATCTCTTCAGGGGTGTTTTGCGTCAAAACGATATAGTGCATCTGTTTTAAACCATAGATGCACATATCAAATTAAAGCTTATAGAGTGGGCTTTTGGACTATACTTATTTTGAATTGAAATGAACTTTTATATTTTTTTTTTGCGTTCTCTGAAAACGAGCGATAAAGTCGCCTTTCGAAAGTTACAAGTTCAAGCGATTATTGATATTTAATGATTTAATTAATCCGCCAGTTTCCAGACCAAAAATGCTAAAAAACGTGTCTGCGTTTTTTCATATTCAATTGCAAAGGAAAGTTTCGGCGCTTTTTCGAATTAGGATTTAAGAAAAGTCTAAAGACCGTGCAAAAATTGCTCCAAAAACGTTTCTCTAAAAATAAAAAAAAAACGCAGACACGCTTTTGTTGTTCATGTATTGAAGAAGCTACTGTGCGAATTTTAGGGAAAACGGACAAATTCCCTTTGACTTGGAACTCTCTCGAAAGGCGACTTTTACGCTCGTTTTTGGAAAAAGTAAAAAAATATAAAAATTCATTTTAATTTAAAATTTTTTGTATGGTTCGAAAGCCCGCTTAAATTTGATATATGGGTTTAGGTATCTACTGTTTTTAAAAACAGATGCACTGTATCGTTTTGACGCAAAACACCCCTAAAGGTACACCGTAACCTTAAACAAATTATCAGTATTAACACCATTCTCTGCATTGCTGTAGTGAGATGCCATCTCCTATTTCTGATCTTTTGCAGAATAGCGTAAAAGCGGGTTAATCAGACAATGGCGATTAAGCGCTGTCCTGTTAACTTCTACTCATGAGAAATGAAGTGCGAATTATTTTCGCAGATCCCATTGATACCAGTCTCTGCCGACAGATATATTGTGTTTAACACAACAAATTTATTGGAAGGCAGAAAACATATATTTAACTCCTGCACTGACGTACAGTTTGTAGCTCAGATCAGTTGATATTAGCTCAATATATTGGCCGTGCGGTTATCCACGGTTCACAAGAGTTTGCGGTTCAAAGGACCCATGGACTTCCGTTACAGCAAGCGGCAGAAGTATGTCAAGGATGAGCAATTTTTAACCAAGAAAAATTACAGAAGGATAAAATATTTTTCTGGTCACTTAAATCCATATCTAGCACTTTCTTTAACTCTATCCTGCTAAAACCCAACAGCACATAAATTGAATGTCCTAACTTTAGACTGGAATCAGTGCTTGAGAGTGACCATTTATTTTCAATTTGTTTGTCTTGATGAATCTTATTTGTTCTAACCTTTGAACCAGCTGATGAAACCCTATAAAGTGAGCACTCATTTTTAATATTTGTCTTGAAGAGTAGAAATGATTGGTGTTATTCATTCTAACTTATGAACAAATTGATGAAACCCTATAAAGTGACCATTCATTTTGTTTGTCTTGAAGCGGTAGAAATGATTGGTGTTATTCATTCTAACTTATGAACAAATTGATGAAACCCTATAAAGTGACCATTCATTTTGTT
>JAOCNB020141052.1:0-18335 GCA_026546465.2 Palythoa caribaeorum | reverse complement strand
ATTTATTTACTTAAAACTTAAAACTCTCAAACTGGTCATGGAACATTTCTTTTCTTGACTAATTTACATCATTCTGTACATTTAAAACTAAACATAAGAAAGTTGTGGCATTTATTCTAACTTATTCTTATAAATCCTCAAATCGCTACTAGTACTGTAGAGCACCATACATTTGCTCATGAATAAATCAAGGCATGAAAATCAGCTTAAAAAACTGACCTCAACTTATACACAAGCAAAAAAAAAGAACAAACTAGTAATAAAGTAGCGATTTTAGTTCCAAAAATGGTGCTCAACTTACCGTCGACTGCAGCTACCCTTTCACATGCGTGACAAAAACATGTTCTGCCAGCCAATCAAAGTTCAAAGTTTTGACAATCAAACTTCAAAATTTAACCGATCAAACTTCAAACTTTAACTGAACAAGTCTGGAACGTTTTGGCACCACTTTAATCAAAGAAAACAAAGTGTACGTGAATTTTGTGTTTTGCAATTTGAATGATGGATGATAGGAAGTTGTAGAGGAATTTTTGTCCAATATTGACTGTGGTCTTTTACAATTTTACAATTATTTGCATAACTTGTGCCAAAGCATTCCAGACATAATCAGTTAAACTCTGAAGTTTGATCAGTTAAACTTTGAAGTTTGATTGTCAAAACTTTGAACTTTGATTGGCTGGCAGAACATGTTTTTGTCACGCGTGTGGAAGGGTAGCTGCAATCGACGGTAATAAACACATTATCAACATAATTAATAATGTTAAATAAATGTTGTTACCTGTTCTTCATCATCATCTGTGTGATGATGCCGGTGAGCGTGTCCTCTTGGACCTCTTCTACTAACATAAACTCGACCTTTAAGAACAGGAAAAATATACTAAATAAAGTGATTTGATCATACAACACATTGCAGTAAAAAATCAATAATTAAAAACAAATTCATTAAATATAAAAACTAGTTTTAATTATCAATTTTTATAAAAATGTATTTTCACCTTACATTTAATCAATTTAGCCTTAAAACTTTTGTTATGTCATATGAGAGTTCAAAATTAAAATTAAATATGTACACTACTTCAAATTAAATCTGTTTAATAATGAGAGATTGGTGGAACAGTTTCGGAAAATGAAAATAAGCTTATAAATACAAAAGTACAGATGAGTGTGTTTGCAGCTATTAATAAAATGGTAAAACTTTTGTAAACCCTGAATTTATTTGGTCTTTCAGTGATCGAGAGCATATCACAGCACTGGATTATAGCACACTCGTACTGACAAATGTGTAGATTCTTCAGGCCCCCTGGAGAAGATTGAGACAGACTACAATAGTTGAGTAGATCAATGGCTTAATGTCCCTGTCCATAGTTGGTGCAGGGCTTCTGACAGGGTGCAGAAAAAAATTGAAATTGTGTGTGAATTTCAAGGCAAATTATGCAGGGCAAAAAGTCGATTGTGTGGGAAATTGTGTGGGATTCCATAATATTGCAGCAAACAAAAATTAATGTTTGGTCTCCCACTTCTAATCAGAGCAAACTCAGTGAAACACTGAATTATTCAAGATCCTCGTATCTTCTTTTACCATAACACACTGTAGTCATATTCCTCAATATGTAATGGTTAATTTACTTCTAGATTTTACTTAATCAGCTGTTTTTCTCTTTATAGCCTGTAGATCCTATTTTACACTGATTCTTTGCTTGTTAAAACTGTCAGATGAGCAAAAGAAAAGCACTTGAGGCGATCACCCCATAATGCATTGCAAAGCCACATTGCCTTATTTAACAACACCTGTGATTTGTTATTTGCAAACAAATGGCACAAACTGCCAATGACATGTAGAATTAGAAGTATTTAGACTAGTGCCTAGGATGGCGCAAGCTGCAACAACGCCTTGTTTGTCTAACAAATCAACTTAATTGTTTCATCAAAGTGTGGTAATTCTTGCATGTTTACAAAGGTACATAGCCTCAAAATAGTCAACAAAATACTCTAAAAATCTTAATACTAATAAACCTGTTTTGAATAAAGTTTTGAGTGATTTTTCACTATATGGATAAAATTATTAAGGCTAAAAAACTTTTTGATCTAAGAGTTATATAAAAACCAAACGTTTTCGACTTAAAAGTCATCATCAGGGTTCTCGAACATATGTCAGAATAATTCAGTTTCTTAACTGTAATGTGTTTATTGTTATTATTATTATTATTATTATTATTATTATTATTATTATCATTATTATTATTGTTATTATTATTATTATTATTATCATTATTATTGTTATTACTATTATTATTATTAGAATAAAAAGCATTACGAGAAAACAGAATTTTCCGGTGCGTAATGCAAATTCTTCCATCCAGTGACGCTATCTTACTTCGATGGAAAGTAAAGTTCTTTTCTAAAAACAGCTTCTTCTACTACGCAGCGGTGTTGGGGACCATGCGCATGGCCCATCTTACGGGCGCTCCTAGTAACTGAATAATAGGGATTGTGATGGTTCATAATTAAATGTAATATGTAAATTACGCATCCGATGTTTTTTAAGTTATATGAAATTATTATTTCTGACATTCTCCTAACCTAAAAAATCCTTCAAAGTTTTAGACAAGGAAATTCAGAACTTCTATTTTCATAACTAGTGGAACTGATATCTAGTCAATAAATTATACAGCAGGATGACAGTGTGAGTGTACCACTCCATCCCTTACAAACATTGTTTTTTCGTCAGTTACAGTTTCGGAAAATGATCATAATTTTTCGTAGATCCGCCACTGGTCTTACTCATATGTTTACAAATAAAGTCTTGCTTTTGTTGGTTTGGAACAATGAAAGCCGACGTGGTATATGTTCGTAAGAAATGACGTCACAACACATGTAGGCAAGTGCACTACCCTTTCAATTAAAGAGTTTATTATCACTTCTGTTAAAATTTAAAATACAATTACAGAATTACAGTTGTTATTATATTGAATGCATCTAGGGCAACGTGAAGATGTTTTTAGTTTGCTTAAGCCTTTAATTGATATCGAAAACGTTTTTACTAAACATTCTATTTCCTGCTTTTAAAAATCCTTAAGTTAAGAGTTCTTACCATTCTGGCGAACCCTCACAACCAAAAATTTTAAATTTGTTCAAACATTATCTATTCATTTTACTTGCCTCGATATCGGGTAGTAACGTAAACAATTTGTAATATTAAAAAGATTTTGAAGCAAAGAGTAAGCAAGTATTTGTTTCGCTTGTTTGAAGAATAGAAAGGTTGTTGTTTTCACGTTATTTTCAGTTTATCATGTTCTGAATTTATTTCATGGGGGCATCCTACAACTACAGGTAATTAGTTTATTTTTAAAGAAGTCAGATTTTGTTTAAGCAAAATTGTATACTTTGCAGCGAATACAGTGCCATAGACACTGAATATGTATTTCATAATCGCACTTTGTGGAAAAGAGGACAAATAGATAACTTTGTATGAATAAGATATTTTAAAATATATATTTAGATATTTTTAACTGATTAAAATCAGTTACTGGTGTTGAAATGTTTCTCACAACTTTATTTTAAAAAAACAGGGTCAAAAACATCAGATAACAACTTTAGAAAACATCTTTATATATAATATATAAGAACTCAGACTACATGGAGCTCGAGTTTGGCAGCCGTGCTCCACTGTAACTCAAGCTGGAGTTTAAGTGAGTTGGTTCTTGGTTTTGTTAGTTTAAGCCTTTTCGCAGATTGTTTCGTGAATTGTGAAAAGATCCTAGACATAGGTTGGAGAGATGTTATGCATAGTTTTGAACATTACCAGCGTTTTTTGTTTTTGTTCATAATGGAAGATCTTGTCCCAGGCAAAATATATCAATGAGATGTTTAGAGCTTGTGTCGAAGCTTGATTTAGTACTAATTCTAGCCGCTGCTCTTAATGGATAGGAGTTAAAAAGTAGGTAAAAAGGAGTAATTAGACAACGGTTAGTCAGAAAAAAAAAAAAACATGGAAGGAAAGACGAAACGGTCAGTTAGATTATCTCAGGGTTCAGAAACTATGTTATTCTGCCGGGATTGGGTAGTAGAATGGTTTGGTACACTTGAATACCTTTCATCGGAGCAGAGGAGAACAGCGGGGAAGCTTTGAAAAGTTAATAAAAGTTTAGAACAAAATTTGTAAAACTATCCTTTCGCCGATTTCTATGAAGGAAAGAAGTGTAGCCTAACGCAGCCTGCAGGAAGGTTGTCAAAACATGGCCGACACTAGTGTTGACGGAACATCTCGTCTGCTTGTTTACAATTGTCTTTAAACAGGCACCAAGGCGTCTGAAGGAAGGCGCAATTAATTTTCGAAATTAATTAGTTGTTTTACTGAATTTCATGTGCGATACTAACTGGGTTTTCGTTACCGGGATTTTTGTCATTTTAGAAGTGGACATGTCACACAAGCCAAAACTTTTAGTTTAAAGGGATACTCCCAGTCATCTCTTAAACCATTACGGCTCACTTTATTGCTTCTTGCATGTTAAACCGTATTAAATATATGTATTTACTTATATATCTATATAAACTTAATTAACCATACATCTTGTGCTTTTGTTGATAACATATTACGGAAGTTTGGAAACCGAATACATCTCAGAATGTTTCATGAAGTTGGCGTGAAAAAAAATGTAGGATTCTTTTGTAACTCGATCTTTTTGTTCATATCAAAGCTCATTGCTTTGATATATTATTAAGAAAATACATACACTAAACTTACTTGGCATTTTTGAAATTTCTTTCAATTCTTTTGAAATACATATTAGTCCTGTTTGTTGCATAATTTCTCTGAAACTGCAAAGAAAACAACAACATACCGTGTGGGATTGAAATACGACAAGACGTTTCCAGAACCATGGAATCGTAATTTTCTATAAGGTCTTTTGTATTAAAAGTAAAACCATCAAGAAATTGCAAATATTGCTCTTTCCTTAACAAGGAAAGTATTGTAAGCTTTGTACATTGTACAGAAATCCTTGTATTCAGTACATTTTAGCGAGCTCTTTATAACGCTAGATGCGTTTTGTGGTCTCTGAAACTACGGCAGTACAAAATGTAGCTTTGTAATGAGCCAATCTAACGAAAATGTTGCTAGACCATGTATGTGCCGTGCATGTATGGGACATCCCTCTCGACCAGAAATGCGCGATATGACATCTTGCCATACAATTATACACGATAATAACATGATAAGCAGGCGTTGCCTTGTGACAGCTAGGTGATTTATGATTTCTACTCGGCCGAATTGTCGCTTCCTTCGCCATTTTACCCGACTATCAGACCAATATTTTTGACATATTTAATTCTTTCTGGAGCCAAGTTAATGATATCCAAAGACAGAGCCGTCACTTATTTTCTCATTCTAATGTTCTAAGTTATGCTTACTTAACGTGTATATAGATTTACGCTGACCAGTACCCCACTCGCAAAGCGTTTTAGAGTTGAAAACGTAACATTTTTAAAATGTTGTAAATATCGAATCTCGGCAAGTTGGAACCTCGGTTGATTTTCACAATGAACCATTAGGTAATCAGTTTTTAATCACAGTCGGCTACGTAAGTGAAAACGCTTCTTTTTGTAAATTTATTGTATATGATCACGTACTTGAAAGATAAATAGCTACTGTGATTGATACTAACCAATATGTACATGACCAAGCACTGTTTGAGCATTTTGCATGTCTTCTTTTCTAAAAGTTTTATGCCCAATTTTTGTGGTATTCTAATTTCTTTGCGAAACCTAAAAGAATTTTATCAAAGCTTCCGGTTAGTGACTCTGGGGCTGCTTCACACTGATTGATAAACCACAAAACATACATCGTCTTACCTTTTTCGTGTACGTCTTGCTTTTTTTACAATATGGCGGTGCGCCTCCTAGTTGGGTGTCTAGTGTTTCACATGTGGTTTTCCCAATTCCGTTGAAAATTAAATGTTCAGTAAAATTGATTTTAATAAAACAAAAAACGAGATGTTTAATTTAATTAAGCTTTTTGCAATAATGTGAAAAACGTATAGCAAATGGTTTGTAAAGTAGTCACTCATTTGAACGATTCCTTGTTCAGCGTCACCAATCAATAGTGCATGTAATACACTAAGTCTGAACCGACCGTTGTTTTTCAAACATCTCTTTCATTCCAATTTTTCTCTATTGTGGCAGAAACAGAAGTTATTCAGTATTGCCGAGAATAAACTGAAAACCTGTTCCGAGTAGACACGAAAGAATTGCACTTTTTACTCTTCTGAACATCTGGAATATTTCGGTCCATGGATGTAAAATTTAGTGTAGTTAGATTTTATTTCTAACTCGGTTTTAGAATTATGCTCAAATAATTGCATACTTGTTTAAATCGAATACTGGGGAAGCGGTCGAATGAGTTAAAATCCACGTTCTTTATATATCAGGCAATTAGAAGATGATATGTTTTTTACGTGATCTGTTAGTAAACCACAGGATATGTTTGTTCTTTGAACTGAGTAATGTCCTTCTTTTTCTCATCTCTGCTCAAGCTAATCATTACAGCGCTCATAACACTGTCAAGATTCAAGATTTAGTTTTCATAATTTCAAAGATTTTGTCATACATTTTACAAAAGGGGCTTTCGAAGAAGCTTGACTAGAGTAAAAACACTAAAGGTTGTCCGCTGGATCGCCATGTTTGATATGAAACGTATTTCTTGTTGAATAATTTTCTTTACCAAACTTTAACTTTAAACTTATCTAATTATTTTAGGCTAGTTAAGTTACGTTATTGCTTCATTTAAAATACTATAACGGTTTAAATGATCTATTTTGAATTTAAAATAGAAACTAAGAAAATAAACCGACACCAGCCTCAGTGGCTGGTTTGTTGCTTCGCACTGATGGGTCGCAGTAAGCCAAAATCCACAAACCAATTCCGCGTTAGGGATAAAACCATTTTACAATAAGATTTATATGAAAATAATGCATATAGCTCGTGCAATATTGCTGTTTTTGTTTAACTGATTTATAGTCAAATATGTAATAAGAAACTTCTTTATAATCCAGAACTCGAAAGAGACTTACCTTCAGAAATGCCACCACTTATTATGGCATCACGTTTTCTTTGTTGGCGAAAACTCACTCTTCAAGAAATTGGGAATAAACAAATGGCAGTTTCTTTGAAGACACTGCTTTGAACTGAGGAACATTTCGTTAAACTCTTCTTAAAGTGAGTGAAATGCCTGCATAACTTTAACCGGTATTTGTATAGTTTACAAGGCTTGTGACATAGATAGGTTCCGCTTTAGAATAGCGTAAGTTTTAGAATAAAGAAACTGTCTCGGTTTAAACTAGAAATATATTTATACCAAACAGGAATCAAGTAATTAAAACCTTTTCAAAAGAGTGAAGCATGTGGATAAGTATGTGTATATTGTGTATCGAAGGTGTTTCTTTAAAAAAGAACGTGTCGATTTTTACACGCTCGAAGCATAGGTAGTGAGTGGCTACACATGCCTTTTGCAAATGGTAAAGACGTTATAAACTTCCATAAGTAATTTTTGCGTGTCTTTAAATTCCCTTAACATCATGTTTGACCATTGAAATTTCAAAACAGAAAAGAATAATAACTAGCTTTCGACCAGCGCAAAAGAGTTAGACATTTGAATGTTGTACTGTTGATATTCAAGGCTTCATCTAAAACAATCACGAAATTCATTGTATAAACATGCACGTATTTATCTTTATTCTGTAAAATTTCCTCATACACTATTATAAAAATTTAAACATTATTGTACACTGCACTTTACATTCTTTGTAAACTCGACCACCGATTTTTCAGAACTTGTAATAAAAATGTCCAACATGCATTTTTATTGGTACTATTTGTACCATTACTAGTTCAACTTTCGACCATTATTGTCCATTTTCTAAAAAGAGGTTTTGTTTCTTCGATCCAGCTTAGCTTAACCTTTTTTCTAAATCGAATACTCAATCTTGAAAATCAGATAAATATCTTTACATAGAGGAAAATCGTTTATTTTAATAATTACGAGAGAAAAAGAGAGAATGTTTATTATAGTTCACACAAAGAGCCCGTCTAGTATTGGCTAAATTTAAAAAAAAATCAAGAGAAGACATCTTTCTGTTAACAATAAATATTTAATTCAGGAAATCTTGCGCGCAGTACAGAAACTAATTTAACTGTTGATTCAAAGCAGTAAATTCTCGTGCAAAGATAGGAAATAAAAGCTCTCTTGGCAGCCAAAACCGGATTATCAGCGGATTAAATTTAGATTACCAGTCAAGTACAAAGGGAAGAAGTTTGAAAGCTACTAACAAGTTAGCAATCGGCGGGGAATCTTTTCTTAAATATTAATAATTCTAACATTTAATTTGTTTGTACATAACGTACCGCTATTTTCTGTTATTTATATATTTATATACTCCCTCTAATTTAATTTTGACTTCGTGTCACATATAATAGGACGGCGTTTGGTGAGGGACACCAAATGTGGGTGGAATTTGTGGTAGTCGTGGAAGAGGAGGCAAGCACGAGTCTGATGGGTGCGAAAACTCATAAGAGCATTCGCTATTTGTCGCTTCAACATCCTCCTTAACCTTTTCGTCTTTTTTCCATTTCATTCTGCGGTTCTGGAACCATATCTTCACTTGCCGTTCGCTAAGGTTTAATGACTTGGCGATTTCATTGCGTCGAGAACTGCACAAGTATTTGTTGTAGTGAAATTCCTTCTCGAGTTCTAGTAGCTGCTTGTTTGTGTAACTGGTTCGGTGTCGCTTAGTCTCCTTAGTGCCAGCTTGAAACAGAACAGTAAACCGTTAGTTAGTTTAGATTTGAGGTTAGTTTTTAAACACTTAAAGGTAGTGTTTAAAGATGTTAAAACAACCGAAATGTTCAGACCGTTAAGATATTAGTATTAATTAAGGTCACCAGAATAAAAAGAATTCCATCGTGCTTTCATTTAATTACGATGCGCGTTTAGATATCGACTTTAGTTTAACAAAGGGAGTCCAGCGTGTACGATAAATTTGTGAAATAAACTACAAAAGTAATTTCAAAAGTTTTGGACTTGAAACCTACAAAAACATGTCTACTATAAAGTCTTGGGTGTTCTGAATAAAGCAATTGATGCATACCTCACATGGTAATTTGCACAAAGGAGGAGACTGCCAATAAATAGTAATTCATACTCTGTTAACCCCATACAACTAGCTATTTGAAAAGTTCTCTGTCTTGGTTTTACGTCAACTCGGTAGCGTACAAAGCATGACCCGGCCGGTACGTGAATGTCAGTTTTGTTTTCTCATAAATCACAAGAAGACAAGCGACTGACCCCAAGCATTTTTCTTCCGTCAGTAAACGACTATAAATCATCAGAGAAAGAAGACGTAGACATAAGTGAGTAGCGGATTGGTGAACTATGACAGTAACTTCCACAGAGAAATGTCAGGACACTGAGAACAGTTAAGTACCGTGCCAACTAAAAAAGCAATCATCAGCGGTCCTAAGGAGGTTTCCTAATTAAGAATGCTAAATACCTTTAGACATCTTGTTGCAAAAAGGGATTACAAGGTCAGCTCAAAATTACTCACCGAGACCGCATTTGCCGTTTTTCTTTGATTTCATCCATGGGTAAATCGGTTGTAGGAGATAGCTCGGTATTTGGCTCTTAAACAGAGTACCGTTGTTGTTGTTGTTATTGGTACTGCTTGGGGTGTAGGACTCTGGGAACTCGGAATAGCCAAGGTTTGGGGGCTGAAAAGCCTGAGTTCCACGAAGTGAATAAAAATTATTTTGCAAGCCCGCAAACTGACAGTCGCTCCTTTGAGGTAGTTGTGATGGATACTGCGGAGTTGATATACTTGAATTTGAATAAAATGAAGGATAGTTCATGTTTCTTGAGTATGATTTATATGTGCCTGACATCTTAACCTCGTCAACATGAAAAATGATAAAGTAGCTTTTGCAGCAACTCTGATTGTATCATGTGACACCAATTAACCAATCAACGTGACCTGTTACTCAAAGTTCATCGCTAAAGTTCTAAAATACCGTCTCGTCGTTGTCAATTTTTCATTTTCCTGCCAAATTAGACAAGCTGCAGTAGTTCTTCCGAGAGTTGCGAGTTATCTGGTTGTCAGAGATTAGGTTATGATTTCAACTTGTTTTTAGAATCTGTAACTGACGACAGAAACAACAAAGAAAATGCCAAAAACCGCTCATCAAAGGATGAGGTGTGGGCACCCGAGTCCTGTAGTGGGCAAGGTGACCATTTCACAACTCACCTCTCCTTCGTGACCTTACCAAAAATTTTGCACTGCACGCTGAAATTGTTTTGTCACCTTGAAACCGGATATTCGTAAATATGTGGTGAAAACCTGTTGTTTAGTTTGGAATTACCAGACGGCCAGTACACTCTATATTAAGCATACCGTTCTCTGTCAGCAGCTAGCTCCGTCAGTAGGCCTACTTTTGTTTGATATTTTTTATGGAATTTAACAATTATAAAACGGCTTGCTGTTCAAATAAATTTGAAATAAAAGTGCACATTTTGGTAAGAACTTAAGCAAATTTTATTAGACAGTTCGAAGAGTCGGTTAATGATAAGGCATGATTCAACAATTTAATTTGCAAATTAATTGGAGCGAGACCTATGAAGACGCGAAAAACCATGCAAGTGTCTGGCATTGAAAAGCCATGATTATTTTTTAGAACTTATATCACCGTGGCGATTATTATGTTTAAACATAAAACTAAGAATTTTTAGTTGTTTTTAGCTCCATTCTGATTCATATCCGTTTATGTGGTCATAACTAAGACTTGCAGTGAGGCAAGCAAGTGTGTCATAACGGCAAAAAAATAAGAAACAAGAACAAGATTAAAATATGACATTAAGCTTCATGTGTCCGGCTCTTCCTTAGTGATAAATTAGTCAACTCATTAGCAATAACAAGAAACAGGGTTTTCTTGGTGATTTCTAGTTAGAAAAGTAAAAATAAACCATCGTAGCTGAAATTGCGGAAATAACTTGATATTTGTTAATGATTTGATTTGAAACACATTCTTGGGTTTTTTAAAAAGGAGCGAGCAATTAATAATCCTTGACAAGCGGACACCTTTTGCTTAAGCCGACATAAAGGAAACTATACACCCTAAGAAAGCTCAAAGGAAACACTTCAACGTTGCGGTATGTGAGGCTGCTAAAAACTTAGCAAAAATAAAATTTTGCAAATATTATCTGTAACGGTAAAAACATCAATAAAATATTTTAGGTTTGATTATATAGTTTTGGAACCTTTGCTTCATCGCTAGCAGTTTCAAGGTTTTTGCACTTGAAGTACAAATGATGAATGAGCTGCTAATGTTACTAATATGCACAATTACACCACAATGGCGAGGTTCTGGCGCGTGAACAGCGGTCGGTTTCCCTTTCATTGAGCTTATCAGCTTGTTAGTCAGTATTAAAACTAACAAATGATTTGTTTACTCTGCGTTACAACATTAAATAAATTCTTTGAACAGTTAGATGTTGCCAAGTATTATATTATTGACTTCTTATATACAAACAAAAAGGTGTGTTTACGTTTGAAAATGCCAAAGGGAAATTATATACGAGTTTTATCAAATAGGGCCGGACAAAATTGTCACTTTAGCGTATGCAGTGGACATATTTGTCAGTCCGGTGTCACAGATTTTATTCGAAATGATTAATGTTATGGTAATTTATTACTCAAACTGACACTATATTTCCCCGAGAAAATACCTTTCATTCAGCCAAATTAGAACCCTTCGCCTGAGGTGGTAGAATCTTTGAAAAGACTAAAATGTCCAAAATAAGCTAAATTCAAGAGACTTTCAGAAAGTTCTAGCTACCTTATTGCTGTTAGTTTCTTATAAATTAAAGATTTCAGCAAATCTTAAAAGAGACTTTTAAGAGTGTTAAAAGCTTGCGATTTGTGCATGTACGTATATACGTAAAACTCTAAAAGTTAAGTAGCATCCGCACAACGGCCAGGCGATTGTTGCGTCTGTAAATTATAACCCTAAGGTCCTGGGTCCGATTCCCCTTGCAGACCACAATGCAATTGTATCTGTGACCAAAACTCCTTATTAAACATTTTCAAGATGATTCTCGGCTGCAAAGAGTACCAGATTCTGCTGGAGGGTAGACTGTGATTATTTCAGTTGTATCCTATGAGGAGCAAATCTTATTTGCAAAACACGATAGATACTATACTCGGAAATCTTAGTTGGGATATCCTTGTATCATGCATACACACCGCAGGCTGTTTACTATAACGAGTCCAGCATTTCTAGCAAACTTTAAATATAAAGCAACTGTTAACAAAGAACTAGAGGGCAGTTGCGATCGGGTTTTAAGAAATAAACTAACAATGAATAATTAATAATTGCCATGATGGTCATGTCACTCATGATATATAAACTTGAACTTGAGATTTGAACTCGAAACCGAATTCAGTTCTTATTTTTATGCCATGTCAGAGTTCTTGATGCTATAACCTTGGCAAAAGATCATGTACCATTAGCACTTTGACTATTTATACTTGAAAGTAACTATTATATGATTTCGTTACTATGAAAATTGGCAATTTACGTACCCTTAAGGGCATGACATTTTGTTATTCTTTCGAATCCTTTTTTTTGTCAATTTCTAAACCTATCCATATAATTCATACGGTGTAAATGTTAGGGGCCAAACCACAAAGTTATTTATTCAAACTTCTAAGACTACAAAAACGAGTTTACGGATTTTGCCACACAGCCGAGAACATGTCATTCTAGTTTTTCCAGCCTACGATGTCCTTCCAATAGATAAGAAACTGGTTTATTTAAGCTTGTAACTATTTTAATGCATGAATCTAATTTTGTAAACTTATTCATACCTTTAACTCGACACAAAAGATGCAAACAGGGTGGATCTTTTAAACAAACCTATTCGGGCTGAAAAGATCTTTTCCTGTAATCTAAAAACCTGTAATCGAATGCTCAAAAGCTGAAAATAATAAGAAAAATAGAGTATTCAATATTCGTTAAAAAAAACAATTGTTTGTGGTACCAGAACTAACCGATCTAGAATGCAATCTCTGGAAATTTCTGTTATTCAAAAATTGATATGTTTACAGTTTAGGGCAGTTTTAACTCCGGTCATAGAGGTTGACACGTCCCTTATAAATGAGTTTAAGGGTTAGGGTTAGGAAAGAAAGTCAAAATCCATTTCGAAACTAGGAGCAACTTAAGAATGAAATAGACAAAAAGTGAAGACTCAAAACAAGCCCAAAATTGTGTTGTTCAGTTTTTTAATACGAGTATGAGCAGAAGACGTTTTAGGTCTTGAACTGTGGGACAAAAACAAATCGAATGGAATAGACTTTTTCATTACTGGGAGCCTTTTTTAATTACAATACTTTTTTGCAACAAAAAATTATGTTAGAAATTGTTACCCCAATAAAAGAAAGGAAAACTAATTTGAATGAAAAAAAAAGAATATTAGAATTACCTCAAGTTAAGAAAAAGGTTTGTTGTTTGGCCTATAGTATCATACGTGGGTTTGAGTCCCGTGTGTGTTGAAATAGTAACCTTATTTGTATTTATTTCTGCTATTTAGTTATAATTATGTGCATTCTTATCTTTCTTTACATGTAAAATCACAATTATATGCATTGCTTTCCTATATATATGTTAGTTATATTTATGAGTATATCTTTCCTTTATATGTATAATAATTATAAACATAGTAAGTTGTAATTTTAAGTATATCTTTCCTTTATGTGTATAGCTATACATTTGTGTTTCTATCTTTCCTTTAGATGCGTCTAAGACTCACGCGTGAATATGCTTCTAAGATTCGTATACTTCTCCTCAATTTAACGAACGCGTTTTGGATATGAGGTGGTAGATATGTAACCGAATCTGGAACAAGGTGTGAGTACAATTAATAATTATTTTATTTTAAGATTTCATTCATTCAAATCTGAACAATTAAAAATTACGTACAGTTGAATTCTATTAAATTCTCTTTCCTAGCAAGATAACAAAAAACCGCAAAATGTTGTTTCCATATAAGGTCATATCGTAATGAGCTGATAACCGAAATAGGGAGCCAGAAACAAAATATTGAGGTTGGAAATTTGATAATTCAATAAATACATTACATGATAGGCTTCGATCCTGATGAAAATTTATTTTAAAAAATAATGTGTAATGTACACTTTTAACCCTTTTTTAAACTCGGTTAACGATAACAAACTGGTACGACCTTTTTTGTGAACGAAAGTGCCTTTTCATTAGTTTTATCTTATTTTAGGTAGAAATGTGGACACTGACAAGCCAAATTACAGCGTTTTTTGGTTACTACAAGCAAAAACTTTTTTAAAAATTTCGGTATAGCTACTTTGTTATTGCTCAATGACCCATTTTGATCAAAGTATATCGCGAAACACGTGGCGCCATCTTCACTCTCGTCACAACTGAACACAAATTTGTTCAAAAAGCGATTGTCACTAGCTAACCCAGGGTTAAAATTTAAGGCAAATCTTTCAAGCCCTTGTAAAAAATTATTTGTACTGCAATTCTGAGGTTGACATTTTGTCTCTTTAGAAAATCTAAACATTATTTCTTATGTACTTTTAAATATCTCTCTCATCCTCTACAACAACAATAACAAATCTCTTTCCCACTTTTTTATTAAAAAAATCTAAAAAGACATTGAGGGTTTTAGTACCCTGAAATAACAAAAAAGCTAAAAATACAAGGGTGCTAAAATTCCAACAATAAATCAAATTACTAAGCCGGGATGGACTCAAGCATATCACACCACAAACAAACAGAAAAACACACACACAAACACACACACATACACACAAGTACGGGGTATGGTCTAGCTCTAGTGCGTATGAGGGAAATGTGACCTCCACATTTTTAGATATGGGCGTATCAAATAGCACGAAAGTCACCTTCGATAGTTGTAGTAAAATACTTTATTATTATGTAATTGACAACTGTTTATTCGTCGTTTTTCAGGAACTCAACCGTGGACCCTTTACTAGCCAGTGATCAGCACAGCCATCATAAAGTCAAAATGATCATGTTGTTCATGAATTCGGTTCTCCTCTACAACAGCTCTCTGCGTGCCAAAAGTTCTTATGATAAACGTTGAGCTTGCGCAACCTATGTATATAGATGTTTTAGGGACTACCATCAAGACTCTTATAGATATTTAGCTGTTCCAGACTAACTGAATGTTTTGATGAATCCCCAAACGTCTGAAAGAAAGGCTGTATACAATGTGTCATTCGCTAAACTTAGTAATAAAACAGGGCTAGTTTGTTCAAAACCAGGTCTAACTTTAATCAATTCAATTTTTTTTTTCAATTTATACAATTTATTAATCATAAAATGAGCTAAATTTCAAGTACAATAATTTTTGTCAACCCCAAAGTTGCAATCCAAAGCAGTCTCTATAAGGTCAAAAACACAAACATGGATTAAAATTTTATTCCTAGGTTATTGCTAGTTGGCCATTGAACAACCAACCTCAAAAATGTTCGCAAATAATAGAAAATTCCGAGTTTTGTAAGTTATCCACAAAAATAAGAAAAACAATGCTTTCAGCTTGTATCAGGCTCTTCAAAAGTTTACGCGGGACATTTATTGAGCCAAAGCCACCCTCAATGTTATCTCTCAAGACATGGTTCAACGGCTACATGCAATAGTGGTTATAACCGCGTTGCGATGTGTTTTTGTCGAGTCAAATATATTGTACAAGTAAGTTGTAATTTTTTTAAAAACCCTCTAATGATTTTGCAAAAAGTGTAACAGTTTCATAATAACTTTCAGAATATGTTACAAGTAAAAACGGTGCGACCAACGATTGATTTACTCCTCCTTGTGAGCTAAAGGGTTACGATTCTAAGCTTCACGAATCCTTAGCGTTATGGTTGTGGTTTTAGTTTGGGTAGTGGTAGTGGTGGTGATGGTGGTGGTATAACGGTTGTGGTTATGGCCGTGATTGTTGGTTTAGCTGGGGTAGTGGTAGTGGTGGTGATGGTGGTGGTAACGGTTGTGGTTATGGCCGTGATTGTTGGTTTAGTTGGGGTAGTGGTAGTGGTAGAGCTGGTAACCGTCGTGATAGTGGTGGTAGTTATGGTAGTGGTTGTCATTTTAGTTGGGGTAGTGATTAATGTTGTGGAGGTGGTAACGGTTGTGGATATGATAGTGGTAGTGGTCGCGGTTGTGGTTATGGTACTGATAATGTTTGTGATAGTGGTGGTGGTTGTGGTAATGGTAGTCGTTGTGGTAGTGGTGCTGATATAGGTTGTGGTGATGGAAGTGGTTTTGGTGGTGGTAACGATTGTGGTAGTCGTAGTGGTAGTGATTTTAGTTGTAGTAATGGTTGTGGTAATGGTGGTGGTTGTAGTTTTAGTTGTAGTAGTGGTTGTGGTTGTGGAAATGAAAGTGGTTGTGTTCGTATTAGTGGTAGTGGTTGTGATTTTGGTAGGGGTGGTGTTGGTGGTAATGGTAGTAATCTGTAGTAAAGATAATGTGAGCTTTATTTGCATGTAAAACACAAAATTTAATATTAGAACTGCAAAGCGTTGGATGCACTCAGGAAAACAATATTCTTGTGCTTTCATTATTCTAAGCTTGGTACTAGAAGAGTACAGAGAACTCCAGTCAAAACTACGCTTCGCGTATCCACGACTAAAAAGGAACTTACAAACACAATGTTCTATACAAATTGTATGCCTTAAAATACTGACAAGTTGAACTGGATTGTTCAACGCCCTGAGCTTGACATTATTTCTAAACAAAAGGACATCATTACTGTCAATTTTAAAAAATGATGATTTTAAGCCTTAATTGTTTTTTGCGTTCACCAACGGGCGATAGGATACGTTCGTTACGAGTTGAAGAACAAGCTATTAACATCCAACTAACGTTTCATGATGCGTAAATAATTTTTCGAGTGACAGCTAGATTTATATATAACAAACTTGTCTCATGAATTATTTATTGCTGACGAGCATTAGCGAGTCAGCAAAACTGATTTTGTTTCCTTACATTTGTTACTGGAGGCAGAGTTAGCAAAGCATGTCTCTCCCCATCCACTCGATTCCCTTTGCGTTCAATTTCACAGGGTTTTCTAGGAAATTTGGTCCATCTCACGTTCTAGGATATCAGCTTAGGGCTCCCTTGATTTCTGAGCACAGCTGAAAAAAATAAAGATAAAAGTCGTTGGAGTTATTATAGTTTTTTGGTCGTTTTTGGCCTGTCTGTCTGTCTCGATGTCAAATTTACTAAACCTGTTTCCAGGGTCAGTCTGCCTCACGAGAGGAACCCGGAATCTAGACTTGTTTACCATAGTTTGTTGTTGTTCTTGTTGTTTTTGCAGTGCAAGAAACAAACCAGCTCCACTCCAAAATATCAGCTAAGCAATATCTTAACAATGCAGCTCAATCAATAACAACACTCGGCAGCACTAACACTTGCCGTTGGAAACTCCTAGTATAAAAGTTCTTTTGTGATTTGACTTATATGTGCAGGCAAGTGAGCAGGGTAAGAGTGATTTACATATCAGTCAGTGGGTATTTGTTCGTTATTTATGAATACATTTCATGTAATTTTCACTTATTGATAAACGGAATAAAATTGGTCTAAATATAAAAAATTAACAAACGGCGCCCCAAACATGATACCTATTAACTTCAATTTGCAATTTTGATACACTGGCCACGTGGAACGACTGAGTGAGCGTGAAAATTTGTGATAGTACTACATGAGCTGAAAGAAGAATATAGCGATTGCTAGCGTTTCATATCATCATTGTTCCTTAGAATATTTTCAGTTTACAGAATTGCGTTTTAGTTTAACAACATATCAAGCTATATAAAGTAAGGGTCTCCAACTCCAAACAATTATTGCAGACATCACATTCAAATGAGGTTCTATATGCAAAACAATCGACAGTTAAAATTATCGCAAAGTCTGCAGTGTGTTTTGCAGTTAGTTAGGGTCGCAATTTTTACTACAACTTTCCAGGCGTAACTCAGATGTAATGCAGTCGATCTATGTAAAATATGAAAAGGCTACTTTTTTTAACTAAAAATTTTGTATTTGGAACTACAAATGAATCGGCAAACCTTGTGTGTTAAACATGGACTGGATCAGGGGTAGCTTATGATGAATATCTTGCTTATTTGTTTGCTCGTGTATCATCCGTGATACATTGTTTAGTAGGGAGTTTAAGATATGAGGACGGCGACGCCAACGGCGACGGCAAAGAACAATAGTAAACACAATAACCGCACGTT
>JAOCNB020141051.1:2154-27775 GCA_026546465.2 Palythoa caribaeorum | reverse complement strand
TAAATCTAAAGCTAAGAGCCATTTTTACACAGTTTTTAAATGAATTTATCATATTTTATTGTATTTATTGTATTTTTATTACTTATTTTTGTAAATTATTGCGGAAGAACCCCTTTGGGAGCATTAATAAAGTCATTAGTACAGTACAATACAATACAGTACAATACAATACAGTACAGTACAATGCAATACAATACAATACAATACAATACAATACCATACAATACAATACATTGCATCACATTACACTAC
The DNA here is from genome assembly GCA_026546465.2 of Palythoa caribaeorum. Classification (NCBI taxonomy): domain Eukaryota; kingdom Metazoa; phylum Cnidaria; class Anthozoa; order Zoantharia; family Sphenopidae; genus Palythoa; species Palythoa caribaeorum. The sequence continues at coordinate 27,523 of JAOCNB020141051.1, read as the reverse complement.
AATGCATTGCTATAAAGTTCAATACAATACAGTACTTTACAACAAAAACAATGGAAACAATATTATATGGCAGGCTCGCTAAGCGGGCAAGATGAAGCGAATTCTGTGTTCTGATTGGTTACACGAGCGGGCATATATTTAAGAAAAACAATTACATAAAAATTATATATATTTGAGCAAAATTACATAACATATACATACATTGAAGCAAAACAATTACATAACAATTATATACGTTGAAGCACAACAATTACATAACATATACATACATTGAAGCAAAACAATTACATAACAATTATATACATTGAAGCAAAACAATTATATAACAATTATATACATTTAAGCAAAACAATTACATAATTGCCCAGGTCATGTGGGGGTAGCAATTATGGTTTTAGAATTATAGCCACGCAGCTCAGTTGGATGAAACGGAACTAAGGCACGAAAACAAAATTGAAATAGAGCAGAACCAAATCGAATGAAATGGAAAATCGACTTTCACGCCATGGGGCCTTCCTACAATAGATTTGGCACCGCTTAACGTAGTGCTCACCCCCTCCCTCCCACTTAACGTCCATCACAATTCGTGAGTTTCATAACTTGCCTATTATATAGATGGGGGCTAGAAATATTTCTGCATCGAATATGATCACCAGAGAAAACTATTGAACAAAATAGCCATAAATGAACTTGAGGATATATTCAAAGATACGTTTCTATCTAAAAAGCATACTGAAATAATCAGTCTATCAACACCTGAAGTCATTTTTCTAACGCTTTTTCTTAACGTTAAACGGCCACCCTCTGGACCCCCTCCCCCCTCTTAACGTCCACCGGCCATCCTCTGGACACCCTCCCCCCTCTTAACGTCCACCGGCCACCCTCTGGACACCCTCCCCCCTCACAACGTCCAATTAAAATTAAGCAGTACCAAATCCATTTTAGGACGGCCCCCGAGATCTGTGTCATCCAACAATTAAACATTTTAAGAGATTTTAAGACTTTTTATTAAGAATTAGACTTAAGACATTTTAAATGAAATTTTAGCAGTTATAGGTGTTGCCAAAATTTGCTTTATCACAAAGCGTTTTATCTTTGTTTCTCAGAGACCACGAACCGGAAACCAAACAGTGATTGTCCGGGGATCACAACAGAATGTGTCTGGATTAAAGGTGGAATTTTTTGTTTACGTTGTCTCTCTACCAATCATGCACTGCACCTCTTATTCCATAATGATTAAACTTAGCTAGAAGGATTGCATGGTTAACAGTTTCAAATGGTTTTTTCAATTCTACAAATATACCACTGCCAAATTCATTATTACCAATGGAGTGTCGAACAGATTCAGTGATAGAAATAAGAGCATGCGCACTCAAACATAGTAAAAAGTTAGTTTTCATCCCTGAATTAAGTTGAACAACGCAACGAAAGAGCAGGTTTATTAGCGTGGAACAAAACGTATCTAACAGGCGTTGCTCGCGCGCTTGGCTAACAAAAAAATGTCCGTAGGCGCTAAGGGCCTGCTGGCGAAAAGATTTTTAGTCCTTCAAACTCTTGCCAGAATTTTTTTGAAAATTATCCAACCTCTCCCCTCCGCCTCAAATTACTAAAAGTCCGTCCCTAGGCTTGTCCAATTTGTTTGTGCAATCATTAACAACATTTGATAATTTAAGGAAAATTTAAGGATACTTTGAGGAGCCGTTGTAGTTAAAAAAGAATTCAAGGAATTTTCCAGTGCCCTGGAGAAAAAGTTGGATTTTCAAGAGTGTTAAGGAATTCCAGGGGCAGTGCGAACTTGCAGTGTTTTTAATCTTCTGTGTTTTTTACCTTGTTATTCAGGAAGCAATCCGAAGATTGGTAGAGTTATTTACTGGAAATGTTACGGTAAGTTTTGAATAAACTAGTTAAATTACTATATACTGATTATGTAGGCTAAACACTATGTTATCCTGACTACCTAGAATACATAAAGATACAGCTACATTTAGGAAGTTTCCAAACAAATGCGTTGTCATTTGGCTTCGTTTTCGGTGACATCGAAAACGCACCGATCGATCCGTGTCCACACTACCGTTTTAATACCGTTTTCAACTGCCCACACTGAAATGTTAAATCGCTCGAAAACGCTGAATTGGGTTTGTGTGGCGTAGGTTAAGGTTACATCATTATTTTCGTTTCGATGCGTTTTCAACTGTCCGCACGAAGGCGATACATTAGCGTTTTTGTTTGGATCAACTTTTGACAGCGTTTTCACATTGATGCGGTTTCGCCGGAATTGCTCAGCGTCTTATTGTGGACAGCTGTACCTTATTATTTGGACTTGTCGATCGATCCGTGTCCACACTACCGTTTTCATACTGTTTTCAAGTGTCCACATTAAAATGCTAAAACGCCCGAAAACACTGAATATGGATATGTGTGGCGTGAGTTAAACAGTGTGCACATGCTCAATAGAGAGGCCATGTTTGATAACGATGAAAGTAAAACATTCAATTTATGGAAATGAACGAAGAAGCAAGCCTTCTTTTAATATTTCTTTATTTTGACTCTGGCCTGGTTAAGACTGAATTTGTTATTGTATGCCTTATGTTTTATCACGAAATCCGTGCAAACACCAGCTTTGGAAACAAGGCAAAAAATCTTGCTTTGATCTGAAAATTCAAACAATTTTTCCCACGACCGTTTAATAGATTTTTTATTAGCCATTACCAAAACGAGCAAAGGGCCGGGTACGAATATTTAAAATCGATTAAATTGAAAAATGAGGCCCACTCTCTGAAAAAGCAGCCATACATTAATAACATTTACCAAATCTGAGAGTCATTGGTTTAAACGCAAAGGAATGGTGCACTGTTAAAAGTTGATAAATTAAAGAGCTATGTGTGGCTTGGAAGGACGATCGTCCCTCCAATCCATACAAAGCTCTCTTATTTTAGCAATTTTCAAAAGTCTACCATACCTTTGCGTTTAAACCAATGACTCTCAGATTAGGTAAACTTACTAAATATTTTGCTGCTCTTTTAGATGGCGGGCCTCATTTTTCAATTTAATCGGTTTTAAATATTCGTACATAGTCACCAGCTCGTTTTGATAATTGCTAATTCCGAGTTTATCGACCTTATATTCTTTTGTTTACATTCAAATTAGCCTACTAGCCTCGTCCTTGTGTTAAACTTTCGAAAAAAATATGTTACTCCAAACGAGGCTAGTAGATCTAATTGGAATGTAGACAAAAGACAAAAAGAATATTAAAAATATTTTTGCATAGGATCTGCTCAGGTGCACATAATTTGGAATAGCGAATTTTGATTGGGTAATACTGGTTTTAGCTATAAGTATTGCTTGGTTAAACGTGCGAGTCAAAAGTTATAAGTCTAGGTTTGGAGGCTGGAATAAAGGAACGTGGATAAATTCGTGGTCAAATTATGACCAAGTCGGGATTTGCAAGAGACTTTGGAAAAGTCTACTTCAAAGTTTGTACAGAGTCTGAAACACTGGAAAAAATTCTGGAAATCCCAAAACTTTTTGGAACGACTGGAAAAAGTTTTTATACAGAGCAAAAGTCAGGAAAATGTTTTAGATTTTCTCGGCTTCACATCCAGAGCAAAAAAAAAAAAAAACTTGCAGTAGGTTCTACTAAAATAGTTCTCCGACGTTCAAAATGCTAAGAGTGGTTTCAATGTATCGATTGACGATGACGACTTGAAAATTGCAAAAGGATAAAACTTTATTTCTCAAAGCAGCATGACTTTTATGATGCTTAAGTAGCAATCGTGATTCCGAAAGAGTGCTTGTTCATGTATTTTTCATTTGTGTTTCATTTTGGGATGGCGATTATAATTATGAGTTTGTGTCACATTTTAGAGAGCTATTATCATGCATCATTGTTATACTTTGGAGAGCTATTATTATTGAAATTTTGCCAAGTAAGCGCTCATGCTCGAGTAAGCGCCCACCCCAAACTTTGACCAGAGTTATTACTCCTGGGGGGGCTGGGCGCTTACTCGGTCAAATACGGCGATTCCAAAATTATAACACACAACCCAGGCAATAGAAACATTGTCATTGTGTTAAACGTTTGTCTGAAACCATCACTGATCTATTTTAAGTATGATAAATTGGGGCAAAAGTTTAGAAAAAGTCTGGAAATAATCTGGAGTTTTGCTTATAAAGATCTGTTCGAACAATGTACTGTACACAAGTGTACTTGTTACTGGCTCATTACAAAGAAAATGTTTGTTTCTGCTCAACAGTCGACAGTCCAAGTGAGCATGCAGATTGACATTGCGCCTCTACATCATCTATTTATCATCGGAAAGAACGGTGCCAACATCAAACAAATCAAACAGACTACAGGGGCCAGGTGAGTAGATTGTGCCGACTACAGGGGTACGATTGGTAGATTTTGTATTTTAAAGAGGCACGGTGGGTAAATTATGCAGACATATAGGAGTACAGTAGTTAGATTTTGTAGACTATGGGGCCACGATGGGTAGATTTTGCAGGCTACAGGGCCACAGTGGATAGATTTTGCCAATTACAGGATTACGATGGGTAGATTTTGCTAACTACAGGGCCACGGTAGATTGATCTTGCAGGCTGCTGGGCCACGGTGGATTCATCTTCCAAACTAGTTTGCCACGGGGAATAAATCTCTCAGGCTATTGGGCCCAAAATCGTGTGTGGTTATCCTTGGTAGCCTGTAGATCCCTTCTAGTTGGTTATCAGCCTTACCAAACAGTTTTTTTTTAATTTTTCCTTGCCAATAAGAAAAGAGTTGGAGGTGGTAACCGAACCAGCCTGTCTGATTTTATTTTCAAATTCAATGGTCTTAAAGTTTTGAAATGTCATGGCCGGTTCACGCTTTCACATAAGCACAATCGCATGCATAGACACAGACATGTGCATAAATGCTTATGTTGTACAAATGCAAGTGTAAACCGGTCTCATATAACCATAAGGTATATGCCTGCAATTTTTCTGTCAGCGGAAAGAAACAAAATAGAGCCTAGTCCCCCTTGAACATTTTCGCCTTTTTGGTCCGCCATATTGGATAGCTGAGAGGCGCATGTGCCTAACGCCACTTTGCATGCTTAACAGCTATTCAATCCTTATGCTTATGTTAATTCGGTTCTACACATATAAATCTTATGCTTATGACTATGCTAATGCTTGTGCTTGTGTCAAAGTGTGAACCACCACGATAATAACGTTTAAGGCGATTGTTTCGTCTTAACCCAGTAACACTTGGTGCAAATCAGCCAATCAGAAAATCGAAATTCATACAGTATTTGAATATTGAATAATAAAAGTTATTAACGTTGAAATTGAAGAAATTAAAACGAAATATGTTAAGAATACAACTTAGGTTGATATTTAGTTTTAAAGGAAATGCATTTGAATTAAAACAATAAAATTACTCAATGTTTATATGTTTCAGTATAAAAGAAATTCATTTTAAATGTTGAAAAGTACGGTACATTTTTTTCCTTTTCTTACAAAACTAGCTAAACATAAAAAAGGCACTCAGACATATGCTTCATTTGGCAGTTCAATTCCGGATCGCATCCGTTTTATTTAATCGAACTTCTATAACTTGTAATTTAAGAATATCCACCAGAATATCTTCAGCTTAAATCTCACAGAAAAATAAGAATATTTGTAAGTCAACGTAATTCAGCCCCACGGCTGCAAGTTTTTGTTGACAATAAAGTAACTATCTTTTTCTAAGACTAATTAGCCCAGGCATAAAAAATATTCGTTAATATAAAAAGAATCATTGTAAATCAAAACTCATTCCTCAAAACAGTTTCAGTATGAAGTGCATGATTTTCCCGGTGTAACCATTTTCTAAACTCTAAACTCGAAGGCCCAGTTTTTCAAACACTGATTAGCACTAACCCAGAGTTAAAAATTTAATCCATTTTTCTGTTTTCAACCTTGTAGAGACTGATTTGGGCTGAATTTCTGGGGAGTGATATTTTGTTTTGGGTTGTTTCAAGTCTGGTTAACTCTGGGTTAAGCCGAAATTCAACCAGCAATTTCTTCTTTACGGAAAGATTTACGGTTCTTTCAAAATACTGTCTAGTTTGCTAATCCTATCTCAAATCAGTCTCTACAAGGTTGGAAACAAGGAGTGTGGGTGTAAAACTTAACCCTGGTTAGTGTTAACCAGGTTTTGAACACCTTGGCTCTTGAGAGGAGACACTTCAATAAATAAATTCTCGAATCTAAAGCACACTCGTGACCCCTGCGACGGCAGTGCAGCGCTCTACCAACTTAAACTGGAAAACCGCAATTTTGACCGCGGCTGCTCAGATTGGTTCATCTCCGCCATGGCTGGTGAAACTAGATGTAGTTAATGAAAATGTGGAGAGATTGTTGCGGTAATAAAGACAATTGAAGCAATTTTGAAAAAGAAACTTGAAAACCTAAAAAAAGTCTAGAACAAAATGGCAAAGGTATAAGGACCTATATCCCGTGATTTGGGAACGTTTGCAAGTCACCCCAATAAAATCTGGATTGCATTGCGCCTTACTTAGTCTTTTGTTTTTTTGTTTTTTTTTAAATTCTTTATTGCAAGATAACTTAAATGTTACATTGTTTTGTTTTTAAGTAAGGACTAAATAAACGGTTAGCATAATCTATTCGATAAAAAAAATTAAGATCACTGCGCCTCAAATCGGGATTTATTGTATATTTTACTGAGCAGTAAGTTTTTCGATATTGTACATATATTTTAAATATTTTTAAAAACAGTTGAAAACTGTGGGACACCCTTCCATGTTGCTTTTGTATATTTTGTATTTGGTTACAAGTATTATAAAGTTTATTGAATTATTCATACCGTGTTTTTCACTGTAACCTATAATTACGGTTGAAAGAGAAAGAAATAATTGTCACGGTGTTTTCGTCTACGCAGCTAGAAAGGGTGACCCACAAGTATTGGAATGTATTGCAATGCCAAAAGAGATGTACAATTGATTCAGGTTCATCACGACTGAAAGAACATTTATCGCTGTCAAGAGTATCAATCTTCATTAGGAACTTGTTTGTAGCTAAGATTCAGTGATATATTTTATACTGAAGACTTGCAGTTAAGTTTGAACTGTACAGCAAAATGGTAAACAATAATAGGTTTTCCACTAAATGTCGGGTGTATAGAGTTCACCGCACTATCTACTTTGAGCTTTTGTGGGTTCGTAAGCAATTGACTGTAAAATAATGGCGTTAAATGAAACCTTTGTCGTTTTTTTGTTTTGATTTTAAGAGTTCTTATGTTTTCAAAGATTTGACTAGCTCTAATCTATCTCCACTGTCCTTGATTACGTTTTTCCATAATTTTGGTATAGCGCTAACAATGCTATATGCTTCTAAAAAAATTGCAGCTTAATTAAACGTTTGATTGATTACTTCATGAGTTAGAAATTGTTCTGTTTGGTCGACTATGTCATTTATATAGCGAATGCCCTTAGCTTCACAATTCGGTCGACAAACAGGTTTCTTATTCTAATAGTGATGTTGAAATTGTTGTTCTACAAATGTTGTTGTAAGAAGTCAATGGTATTTGAAGGATCATTTGTGTATTCAGCCCACGAGTTAAGTACGTCTGTCCAGAAAGGATTACTAAGAGAAATTGCAGGTTGTTTGATGGATTTTTTGTTTAGAAGCCAGACATCAGTTCAGGGACCAAAAACAGGGTTGTCTATATAGTTTTTTTTCTAATCGGCCTGAAAGTTTTTTTCACATATTTTCCAGATCCAGGAGATTTTTAGAGCTTTATATTTTACTTATTCTTGTAGGATTGACTTTCCTGACGCTAACAACCCCCAGAGGAAAGGAACGGTGTCTATCACAAGTTCAGTCCAGTCTGTACTGGACGCACGAGCACAACTCATGGTGAGATATTTGTGTTAATACAGGGGCGAGGATATTTACATACATTGTGGACTCAGTTCACTCATTTTTCTTTACAAGAAATACGTGCTCACGTTATCAAAAAGTTAAGATATTTCAGTTCTGGAACTCAAGTTTTTACATTTCTAAAGCACAGTTACAGTGAAATTAATCTAGGATATGAAAAACAAGTAAATGTTTCAGTTCACTTCAATACATTGAATCCTGCGCAGAGCCTTGTACCCCTCTTATGTAACACACTACTGTACGTGGTATAATAAACTTAATGCTGTCGTTGGTCAGTTTACAACCGCAAATATCGAGGATTTTAACTAGTCCGCAGTTCAGGCAGCTTCTAACTGAGAAGATTAAGAATTTTAGCTTGGTTTCCAATTACGTAGACCAAAATTAATCATTTCTTTGTTACTGTCGAACTTATCAGAAATGCAAATACAATCTCTTCTCAGGATTGTTTGCCACTAGTCTTGATGTTTGACTTGAGAGAAGAAGACGGAGATTTGCCGGTAGACCCGGGTGAGTGTGTTTAGTAAACCTTGGTTTTTAGTGTTCGGTCTTTGACATGTGAGAAGGAAACTTGGAATGCCTTAAGTCAGGGGGTGTTTTACGATACAGTACATCTGTTTGAAACCGTAGATACCTAAACCCAATTATCAAATTAAAGCTTACAGAGCTGGCTTTTGAACTGTACTAAAAACTTTGAATTAAAATAAATTTCTAAATTCTCTACGTTCTCTAAAAACGAGTGACAAAGTCGAACGATATCGCTTTGATGCAAACACCCTTGAAGGTATACGGCAACCTTAAATAAATTGTAGCTATTTTAAAAATAAAGTCTATCTATCTATCTTGAATATTTTAAGAAGAAAAAGATGAAGGTTTGCCTATGGAATCAGCTAAGTGCATTTTATACGAAACATTAGTTTTGGATGTTTTACCTTAGTAGAGTAGAGAACATAGGTCTGGATTTGACTGTAGGCTTGGCTAAGTCTGTTATGTAAACCTCAGTCTCGATCAGTTTCGATGTTCAATCAAAGAAATCGAGTTTGTTGTGGGACGCTATCCCGGAATTCTGCTTTGGAAAGTTAAGCCACTACCGACCTTTGTTTTTATTGCAGCAATGCTTAGCAAGTTAATGGAAGAATATGATGTATATGTGAGTGTCAAAAGCAAGACAAAACAAGCGAGTAAGGTGAGTCATTTTGCTAGCTTCAAGTGTGAATTGGAGAAGGACCGGTATTAAATCTTACAATTCATGTCAGTTCCTTCCTCCTGAATATCTCCTGAGTTGAACTGAGTGTTCATTTCTCAACTATTTCCTTAACTCCATAAGTTAACCAATCACAGACGAGGATTTGAACGATTGGTTTTGTCTCAGCCACATAGGCACAGAAGCTTTTCCTTGATTGGTCAGATTTTTGAATGATCTAAACTAATCACGGGTCAGCGTTAGCTACTGATATACAGAAGCAATTCTTTGATTGGTCAGATTTTGAATGATCTAAAGTAATCACAGGCCAGCTTTAAATGGATTTGCATTGCCTCCGCCAGTGATATATAGAAGCGATTCTTTGATTGGTTAGTTTTTCGAGTAATCTAAACTAATCAGGGGCCAGCTTTTAAAGGCTTTGAATTACCTCAGCCACTGATATACAGAAGCTTGGTCAGATTTTTGTGGTTATTGCGTTGATAGACGGTAGACATTATGTCATCGGGAGCGTGAGTGATGTAAACTCGTAACCATACGTTGAAGCCCAGCCTAACTTCCAAATACAACAAGAAGCACAACCTAATTACCAAATACTAGTAAATACTACAGGTAGCTCGCAAATCAATATCAATAAACACCGAAAACTTCTTCGGAACCAATTGATCAACATTCAGTCGATAAACTTCAAGGCCAACTGTTAATTGTTTACCTTTGAAGTCTCCACTCAGTACATTTAGGTAGCGTAGACTTACTGTTATCGACTAGCTATATCTTTGTTTTCTTGTAACACAAATCAGCCACAGCATTCAACCACTGTTCCCAGAATTTTTCCTAACGACTTTTTGAAGGTACAAACGGCTAAAAGAAAAATATTTGCTGAACCACTGGAATATTTGAAAGACTGTCGTAATGGCGCGTGATCCGAGCAGCAGAGCCAGCCTTGAAAATAAGTGCTGGCCTTGTGCGACGCTACGATGTTTTCGTGCCATTGACAATTTTTGAACAAATCATTCGTGGAATTCGCCCGGGCTGTGTTTTCTTGTAAATAATTTCAAGGTTTTTGAGGTGTAATCGGAAATGAAATTTCCCCCGATGTTGGTATAGGAAGACAACAAGTCAAATGACTTGGTAGCCACGATCTCATCAGGATGTTAAATAAATAAACAAATAAGTAAGTAAGTGCGTAAGTAAGCAAATAAGTAAGTAAGTAAGAGTGAAAACGTGCTTAACGCGCGAAGTATTCTGGTATTTCAACTGTTCGTTCCAGCCTTTCCATGTGCTCCAGCCGTTCCATGTGCGTCGAATGTCGCTTAAAATTACACTGTGTTTTCTTGTTTGTAAAGTAAGGATATATAAAGGTTTAGCGTAGCTTTTCCTGCAGGCAGTCCCTGTTGTACGTAAGAGTGTCGAGAAGAAATTGCTCAAATTGTGGTAAAAATCAAGAACAATCTTAGCCAAATTTTACTGGTTCTGATAAAAAATACATGAAAATGTAGCCCGGAGAAATAATAGTAGTTAGAAGAAATCTAGTCATTATTTATCGCAAATCCTGTAACCTGATTGGCTACCTACTCGCTGTATCTATCAGGTGATAGATAGTGCCTATGAGATCCATTATGGTTTGTAGAGACAATTTGAAACTTCTAATTAACAAATCAGTTCCAAATAAAACAAAGGCAGCAACAAAATATTTTTATAGTTTTTAAAAGTAAGAAAAAAAATCAGTTTGGAACATTAATTAAGAAGTTTCACTCGACAGGCTAATGAGCACATCGGCCAGCACGCGAAAACAGATTTAGAATTAAAATTTATTTATCAAAAAATATCGTTAATTGTTAATCTATTCTTTAGAGATTTCTACCAAAACAATTAGAATACTCGCTCTCAATTTCTATTGGCAGTTCATAGATCAACTCGCGCTTCGGCTTGGCATTCTATCAGCCGATAGAATTTGCGAGCTCGTATTATAATTGTTAATTAGAAAGGCGTCTTAAAATGATACAGACGATGCTTCTGATTGTATTCTGCTTTTTTCTGCTTTACTTCTAGTCGGTTATAGTGAAGAGCTGTGAGAGGAACGCTAAAAATGTGTACTTAGCACGACAGGCTATCCTCGGGCTTGACCGTAATGAAAACCATACAGTACCATCGTCACCCTTCACGCGGCCAAACTTGTCTCCTTGTTCATCAAGCAGCATGGAGGAGTTCTACAGTCTCCTTAGATACCAATCTAGTACTATGAACGGACACAGCCCTTCCCCCCTCTCCAGCCCAGTTGGCACAGCCATACCAAGTTCCACTGCTTGGTTACAACACAATATCACGCCTGCATCGCCGACCATTACGAATATGATGGGAGGCATGATACTACCACCCACAAATCAGCTGCTGGGTTGTCAACAGACGCCACTCCTGGGGTGTAGCAGCACTCCTCCCGCACCGCCCCCTGGACTGGGTCTTCCGGATCCTGAATTTTGTGCTAGTCAGGTGATCAGTCAATACACCAACCAAGGGCCAGAATCCAGTGATGGGTCCATTTCTATGGAATCAACTATTAATGTGTCGAGTGAGTATGGTATTAATATTATTATTCGATGAAAGTTTTACTTCATTCTTATTGGTCTAGGGCTCACCACGTGACCTACAAATAACTGCCTACAAATGTGACACTGCCCGTGCGCATTACAGCTAAACTTTACCAGGGCTCAAAGTTCGTCGTTTTTTCCAGGAGCAATAAACCAGTTTCGAATTCTCAGTTGCCACTGACTACAATGATAACAGATTCAATTTGTACAGCCTTAGCCTCGTTTTGACTTTAGATCATCAAAAATACTAGTGAGAGAAAGAGCGAGAAGTCACACCTCCCGGCAACAATAAACAAAGTTGTAAATAGTGTAAAACTGCATTGGCATTTAGGTTCATGTTGAGGCTAAGGCTGTACAAATGGATCCGTTATCATAGGAAGTCAACTGGTCTATTGTGCAATTAGTTTTCAGATTTTAGGCGCATAGCCTCAATTTTAGGTGCACAGCTGAAAATCTTAGATGCACCACACTTGCAGACACAGTTTGTACTTCCAAAACACTCACCTTTTCATGTATGTATATACACGAGATAAGATGATCAATACAGCCTTAAAGACGAACAAAGCTCATTGAAACAACAGGAGAAAGTGCAAAATATGGATTTTTTGCTGACGAGATATAGCGAGTCAGCAACACTAATTTTATTTACTTACATTTGTTATTGGAGGTAGAGTTAAGCGAAGTTTGTCTGTCCCCACCCACTCGATTCCCTTTTGCGTTCAATTTCGCAGGTTTTTTTTCGCAAATTTAGTCCATCTCACGCGGTTAGAATATCAGCTTAGGGCTTCCCTTGATTTCTGAGCACAGTTGAACGAAAAAATACTAAATTCGTTGGAATTATTATGGATTTTGGCCTGTTTGTCATTCTATCTGTCCCGATGCCAAATTTACTAAACTCGTTTCCAGGGTCAGTTCGCCGTTTGGGTTCCCCTAGCACGAGATCCCCGGGCTCTAGACTTGTTCCTATAGTTTTTTTTGGAAATGACGCGTTTGGTTTTTGCAGTGCAAGAAACAAATCAAACCCACCCCAAAATATCAGCTAAGCAATATCCTAACAATGCAGCTACAAACAATTACAACGCTCAGAAGCACTACGCTTGCAATTAGAAACTCCTAGTTTTATTTATAGTTTGTGAAAAGTTCGCTGGTGATTCGCTAACTTATTGTGACTAACAAATTCAGTCAGTGATTTGTCTCTTGCGAGAACAGAGGACTGGAGGCTCGTGATATCAAGTAACACATTATCATTCATTTCTAGGTGCAACTAAGTTCAATATTTTAGGCGCATCCACAAAAATCTAGTCATAAATACGGCCAACTGGTCGCTAACTTTGAGCCCTCAATTAACAAATAAAGGAGCCTTCCGTTGTTCAGCGGTAGGCACAGTTACGCTAACTGCCTTTGTGGCCCAAATCATTATGTAAGACTCAAAGATTTTCCCATTCTACTGACAGGTAACTCGGTAAGTCCTTTGGGCCAGAGAACATGCAGTCCTGTTAGCCAGCGGTTGCCAAGTCCAATCGGTACCATAGGCCATAGAACGTGTAGCCCTGGACTCGAGCGTCAAATGTCGAGTGGAAGCTCAATCATTCCCAGCTCATCGGGTAGTTCCAGTCCCCACAGTCCCAGATCAAAGAGCCCCCCGTTATTTCAAAATGAAGGTCAGTTATTAGACTCTCTGTCTGTCGACACAATTTGGGTGACACCAAGTTTCGGCACGGGACCCCTAGAATGGCTGAGCCAATTGGGCTACGGTGCGCTTATAAGTCATTTTCAAGTTTTAGAGTTTGTGTTGGTATGGAAATAGCACAAAACAAGTTATTTGAGCTGGACCGTTGAACAAAATAGCGAAACTTACAAAAAAAAAAGAGAAAAAAAAAACAGGGCAAAAACAAAGTCGCGGAGAGAAAGAATAAGGCATTAGCAAGGCAGATAAGTTAATAAAGTTTGTCCGTAAGTTTATATCGTTATCATTGTAACATACCTTGCCAAGAAGTGATAAAGTGGGATAGATAGCAAAAATACACACGCCGCGTATAAACGAATTAACAAAAAAGTTCGAAATAGATTTCATCCAAACTATTTTTAGCCTCCTAACCGATCTTATGGCGGAGCGATCAAAAACCGTGATCGGCAAGTCAGCAAGAGTTCATTCATTTAAAGGGAAGCTCTATTCCAAAACTATTTTTATATGTTTAAGAACATCTGTTTAGGTTTCCAGAAATGTATTTTTTAGGATAAGTCCTCATGCCGCATCCCTATAGAGAATTTACAAAACGTGCGAGATGAAGGCAAAAGGAGCCGCCATATTTGCACCCGCGATCTAATCCGTGACGTCACAACGTCAAATTGCAATTTGTTTTCGAAGAAATGCAAGCTTTTTGTGAAGTTTATTTAAAAGAAAAAAGCTTTTTTTATTCTATCGGATAATTTTACAAAAAATGCAAGCAATAAAACAGTCCGAACAAGGCTATAGAGTTGATTCTTTTGACAATTTGACGTTATGACGTCAGATGTCACTGCAATGTGGCGGCATTCATGGGTTTTACTAGCTCTTTTATTCATTTTTGCAGAACAAGGACAAGCAAATCGCTTTAGAAAGTAAATTTCTGGAATCCCAAACAGATGTAGTTAAACGTTTAACATATAAAAAAAATAATTTCGGCTTTGAGCTTCCTTTATCCTAGTTTTTTAGCATCGAAACGATCCCTGGGAGTATGTTTAATTACCAGTTGTAATATCCTCTAAATTTGTGTAACAATTATCTAAAAAGGAGTCAATTAATTCAAACTTAAAGCTAAAAGAATACAGATCGTATTGGTTAGGCGTTTATCTAATTTACAAGCTTCAAGATATATTTGGAGCATTTGTTTTAGGTTGTCAAAAATAGCTCAACGTCAATGTAGTCGTGGTTAGCATAGAACAACTACAAGTATCGATTATTTTGTTATTACTGCGCGAGTTATGTAAAAATTGACCAAAAAAAATGTCATCCTTGTTGTTTAAAAAAGCTATCAAAACAAAGTCAGAGCAAACGAGGCGTTTCCTTTTTGTTTTGTTGCGATCCAGAACGGTGATTGACCGCGATCGCGGTGGACCGCGTGAGGCATGGGGCGGGTGAGAAAGGTACCGCCTGCCCAAGTGCGTGCCCCAACCACTTTTCTATACGCTGAGTAGGGAAAATTCCCATTGGCTGAAAAGCACTTTAAAATGTCGCGCTTGTCATCACTCATCGCATCGAAAAAAAATCGATCTCGCTGAAGTGTTGGCCGAACTTTAAGCAAAATTTGGTTATGAAATGATTTTAAAACCAGAACAGAAGCATGTTGTGCTCTATTTAAAGGAAAAGAAGACGTCCAGGCTGTACTTCTTATGGGTTTTGGCCAAAGTCTTATTTTTCTGTTGTTTCTATTACTTAAAATTTGCCAAAATCAGAACAGAATGCATGTACTCGCGATTTGCCCACTGGCAAGTATTATGAAGGACCAGATTTTAGAAGCAGAGTTACTTGGCATTCAATCTTGTTCGTAAGGTGAAACATCTCTGTATTAACTTGAAGGGATGCAATTCAGTAATATTTTTCATCGCAGAAGAAGTTAGAACGAATGCCTTCCGAGACAAACTCAAACATGAAACGGTGTCTTCACTTCACGATGATCTAGAAGTAATTTTGTTGTTGATGAATCGCACACGGTGAATACTAGGACGGGCTTGCAGTATTGTAAACTTTACTTGTTCATTTTGATATAAAGCAGATTTGTTTAATTATCTTGTATGATACTTATTGCTTACTCATTTGATTTGGCGCTCGAGCACTGTATATCAAATATGTACTCGTACTCACGTTACTCAATGCGATATCTTTTTCGTCTCAAAAATTACTCCGAGCTCTCGACTGTCGAACTATTTTGCTTGACGATAACGTTCTAAAACTGTTTCTTCGTATGAGAGGCGAATTTGTTCAAAGATATATTTAAACCACTTACCTTGGGCTTGAGTTAATATTTGATTATTTGAAATGATAAATTTGTAGTGCACTATCTTCATTCTTCACACTAACTTCATGCAATATACTTTCTTCCGATACTTTCTTTTTTAAGATAATCCTTTTTTACCAAATGTTGAGCCAATTGGCCCATTGGAGCCGGTGCTTACCCGGTTTCTGTAATGTTAAGCGGATAAGACTCATTGACTCCCCCTGGACGGGACACTAATCCATCACAGGTTAGCCCCCGGGAGGATGGAAAGCTGAGTTAACTTTGGCAGAAAAGAAAGTTACACCAACCTTCAACACTTGCTGAACGTGAGACCTTGTGGTCAGAAGGCAGAGATCTTACCACTGTGCCAACCGCGGCGCCGGCGTGTTTGGCATAATTATAATTTGAATTATTTCTTTTATGGTATCAGAAAAAAGCAAGGGTAGTAAAAAGAGCAAGAATAAGACAAAAACGTCACAATTTTTGTCGATGTCGACATAATGGTTTACTGGGCAGCGTGACCAAACGGTCTATTTTTTTCCAAGAAGGAGTTGACTTTGTTGAACGTGCAACTTTGTATGACATGGCAAATGACACCTGTCAAAATTTATGTTCCGGAAGCACGTGTCAGCTACAATGGGGTGGCAGTCACATTTTCAGAGTGTGTTCCTTATGTAAAATCCAAACCTGGATTTTACAATTTAAATCTGGATTTCGCGTTCCATTTGTTCTCTTTTACCTAAAATCCAATCTTGGATTGTCATTCATAAAATCCACCCTTGATATTTTTTGGATTAAATCAGCATCTGGATTGAGATATTCTGTGTTTTGCGTTCCAATTACCAATCCAAAATTGGATATTTGTCTTGACCAATGAGTGAAATGTACAAAGTTTTAGTAAAATCTGGTTTTGAATTTTGCGCTCCATTTGTTCCAGAAATCCACAAAATCCTGATTTGACAATCCGGATTTATATTTTACAAAAGCAACGCACTCTCAATAGCATTTGAGCAGTTATTAACTAACTTGCATTTGATTCTCTTCGTGCTCGCTTTCACTCGCTCGTACGGCGAGAGTTGTTGATTTCTAGATCAGACGAAAAACAAAACTAATGTCTGCTTCGCAAGGCATTAACATCATCAATCATCGCAGCATCATCATCAGCGATTACTACATCATCAATCATCACAACATCATTTTCAACGATTACAACATCATTGAATCATCGCAACATTGCCATCAACGATTGCTACATCATCAATCATCACAACATCAATTATCTCAACGTCATCATCAGTCATCCCAACTTCATCATCATCATCACACCATTACTCATCATCACAACATCATGATCATCATCATAACACAACATAATCGAATCAATAATCATCACAACATCGTCAAGCATCACAACTTCATCATCATCAATCATGAGTCATCATTACATCATCAACATAACACAACATCATCACGTCAATCATTATAATATCATCCGTCATAACAACATCACTAACTATCTCATCATCATCAATCGTCACTACATCATCAATCATCACAACATCGTCATTATAATAGTTTCAATCATCCCAACATCATTATCAATCATCACAATATTATCATCATCGTCATTACAACATCATCATCATCAATCATATTAATACAATGTTACCTTTTGCTTGGAAAATATCAATGTTCATTCCAATACCACATAAAAATAATTTCTCTTTCCTACACGTAACTTTCTCTCGTGAGATCTTGAATGACTTGCACTCTTTTTTTCATACGTTGTCTTGATATTAATGTTGATATTGGAAAAATTTAAGAATAATGATGAGAACCTGCCCTACGCTGTGTTATCTAAAGTAAACCAGATCTGCAATGGCAAGTTATATCTGGTTGGACCTTCGTACTGACTTAAAGTACCTTAACGAATACAATGTCATAATCAAAGGGAACTGTGAGTAAGTGGTGGATACATTACATTTTTATTAGTTTGCAAATAGTTAAATTGCTTTTTACAAAAAATATATATTTGGATACAGTTGAAACGTCTTGCAACGTAACTGGTTTTTCAATTACGATAATCAATTAATTACATTACGGTTGCTAATAAGTATACAATTGTTTTGGTTTTTTATCACGACGGGTGCCTTTGCTAGTAAGAGTGGACTTTGACCTGCTTGTCCCTTTTTGTAATTTTCCAATATGACTTGGAAGAACTGTTACCACCAGATAAGTCTTCTGGCAGCGTTTCGTTCTGCTTGGCCACATGATTGTTTTCATTGGATAATATGGACTGCTCAATTGTGCTGCTTGTGTTTGCAATAGCTTTTAAGCGTACTTTTGGTTCATACTTTTGCTAATATATAGATTCGCTCAAAGTTTCGCTCAAAATTTTGCTCATAAGTTTTACTCGTAAAAGGCTCACTGTGAACTTGGACAATCAACGAGCAAACGTCGTGAGGAGTAAGAGACCGTTTGTATTCAATGCTTTCATCCCGGAGACAAATATGCGCTGACTGTGACGAATGTAGTCGAAAATTCGTAAAGTCGATAGAGCGGTTCCTGCATTATTTCTGAAAGTCGATATTAGTTTGTCTGACGTATTTCGTGCCCCTGCTTTTCTATTCCTTGCTTTGCTATTGCTGCTATATTATTGATTTTATTTGTTTCCGAGTGAAACTACAAAAGCAATACAGTATCAACATAAGCTGACTCGAGACTAACTCGAAGATCTCGCGGTTTAGTTAGGCTCTAGGCATTTCCTTTCAACCCTACTTGTGACGGGCTACCTGTGTTCAATTTGGCGGAGTAGCTTTGGACTCGTATGTATGTAGCCATCGATAAGTTAATTTTTTAGGCTGGCTCGCTGGCGAGCGATGGATGATTTTTTGGACATGTAGTACATTGGACAGTGGTAACTGCCCTGACTGACTGACTGTCTGCATACCTTCCCTAAAAGATGGTAGTGTTGAAATTTACTGTTTTTATCGACAAAAGCGAGGAGGTTCGAACATTTTTTTACAATATCAAGTGATAATCTAATTGTTATTGGAAGTATTCATCAAGCTGACTGCTGTATGAGCGAGGTATCTAGAGGAAGACAATTTGCTTTTGAGTCATTCAGCTCTGTCATGTGCAAAATCGCGTCGTGTTTCGCAATGGACGGTTCACATAGTTTAATCAGATATTGATAGGAGATGCCATGTACCTAAGGCTAAAATGCTTTGAGGATCAAAGCATTTCCGATAGAGAAACATTGTCGCTGACTTATTTACTCGATCGAGTACGTTGGTCAACGACGATTGCAGATCCAACCAAATCAAACCGATCGCTCAACGAAGCATATTCTTATACTGGAATATTTGCCACATCAAGACCGCGATGATAAAGTCGGGTGAAGCTATCATCTGTATTGCTCAGATGTGAAAACACTGTTAAAATACATATTTTATAACTATTTACACTTCATTGTATTTTTGTATTGTTTTAATTTCTGTGCTTTCATTTATTCGTTTACAAAACACTGTATTGATAGCCTGTAATTCTATGGGTTGCTTTCCTTAGTTCAGATGCCTTATATTTTACTAGCTCAGCTCGCATCACCTCAATTTCTATTAGAAACTGCTAGTTAAAATTGAGTAAATAAAACCCCTCCGGAGGCTGGCATATCGGAGTATATAATGTCCTGGGCTGATAGATTAACCGAATATTGAACAGTTATCCGAGAAGCGAAGTTCCCAGCAGAAGGTGGTATTCATTTTACGGACCTCGCAATAATGGAAAACTGAGTCAACTTTGGCGGAAAGATGGTATCACAATTATTTATCACTCTGCATGCTGAGCCGGGGTTTGAACCCGGGACCTTGTGGTTAGAAGGCACAGATGAATTGACCACTGTGCCAACCACCCCGCCGTGAAAATCTAAACTTAAAAACGTTTTGGATAATTTTGGATAACGTAAAAATGCTTTGAATAATTATATCCCAGTACAGTACACGCTTTTTTTATAAGAACAACTTTATAAGAACAACTAGGCTCAAATTTGCCAAAATTGAAGAACAATTTAAGAACAAGCTCAGGCTGAGGCTTGATAACTAGGAAAGTTTTTGTGGTAGAAAATTTACTTCATTTTATATCGATACGGTCGAAAACATAAAAAGATTCACTGAAAAGACTGCTCAACGAACAATGAAGGTAGTTTGCCTCTAAATTCAGCCATACAATACATTTGTGGCGCAAGGCGTTTCATTTTCCAATACCTTATTTTATTTTGTTCTTTCTTCACTACAAACAGTTCACAGAAAAAAGAACAAATTGAGGCTGAAATCGCCAAAAAATTAAGAACAATGAGCTTCAGCAAAATTTACTGGTTCTTATAAAACAAATAGCGTGTATTTATGCTTAGTTTGGTAATTCGTAGCTCCAAATTGCTTCCAGGTTGACCTACTAGTTCATTACTTAGATCAAAGTTCAGACTTCAAAAAGCAATACGCGCTCCCTCGCAGAATTTTGATTTGTGATAACTGTCTGGGATATTTTTTACGTAGCACCATTGCTTTCGGTGAAAAAAAACTCTGTCCTAATCTTGTGAGAGTCTTGTGGCAATAGTATGGTTACAAAGTTAAAGTTATTATAAAAAATATATTAAGTCTTTAAAATTTAAAATGATTTAAAACACCAAACGTTTTCGACAAAGAGTTGTCATCTTCAGGGTTCTTACAAAGTTGCTTAGGAGCGCTTAATTATGCGTTTGTTATTTGCTCTGTTTTCGCTCAACACATATTATTCCTTCTCTGCATGCACACTTGAACACCTTGTTTGTATACCATGTGACAAGTCATGCGTCCTCAGTTATCATGCACGCAATAATTATCTGTGTCACGAGAGCGGCTAGAAAAGTTAAAACTTGGTCGAAGGTTGTTGCTTTGTCAGTTGGTCTCAATTGTAACTTAGCAAGTAAGATCTCATTTTCTTATCGTATATGTCATAATTTTTATGAAATCTAAAGAAAAGTTACTTACCAGTTCAGAAAAAAAATTGGAAAGGCTCCCGTTTGTTGCAGAAGTGCCTTTAAAGAAACGAAAATTACTTCAGATTTTCTTTAGAGGAGAAAAACTACTCTTGCTTGCATTTTTTACAATATTCTCGCCTAAAACAAAGTTCGCCTAATTAGACATCAATTGTATAGCAAATTGTTATTGCTAAGAATACGATCGAAACAGTATCAAATCGATCTCGTTTCGCAGCTGAAAGCTGGTTTCTTAAATCACTAAATTGACGAATTTGCATTACTAAAAGTTAACACCCATTACTATTTTTTTCTAAATTACTTCTCAGCAGTAAGTTAAATTATTTTGTTAATATGTGTATTGTTTCCATTGTTTAAAGTCGTTAATTAATACGATAATTGGTTTTTGGATTGTTAAGATTAGTAAGAAGAAAAATAAGATTTTGGATTTGTTCAAGCAATTGACATCTTCAAAATCTACTTGTAAAGACAAAGAAAATGAATGTTCACTTTGTAGGTTTTCAAGCAGTGATTCGAGTTTATGTGAAATAGTTTCTAGGAGGATAAGGGTTAAGGTTGATTTTTGCTTTGTTCTATTCTCGTTAAAGGAGGACTTCTACGATCTAAGAGCAGCAACGATCTTATGGATACATTATTGGTAAGTTGACAGTTGAACAGCTTGTTCAGTTTGTTTTTGCTTTTGTTTTGAATCCATATGTAAAGAAAATACACGAAGGAAAAATCTTAAAGAGTAGATTGTATCGATTAACAGCTATCGACTTCACAAAAGTCGTAACTTAGAAGAGAAGAAAAGCATTTCAATATATACGTGAATACTGATGGTATCTCCTGATCTCATTTTGATATCTTCAAGTGAATCTCTGACGTACCTATCCTGTCTTTCTTTTTCCACTTCCTTTTTGTTGCTCCATTTCTCTTCTTTTCTCTTTTTCAACATTTTGGCCTTACGAGGGCTCTTTTCGATGCTATATTCTCTGTCTTTCAACAGGTTACCTATGCATGATGTCCGTGTCGCTCCACATACTTATTTACTTACTTTCTTACGTACTTACTTACTTACTTACGTACTTAATCCTCTTCACTCCTGTTTGGAGCATCGAGCATCTGTTTTTGGCAGTCCTCTTTAGTTGTTGTTCCGAAGTCATGCCATTCCTTTGGTGTTCCTTCGTAACTGTCCTCTTCCAAGATTTCTTTGGACGTCCTCTCCTTCTTCTCGCTTGTGGATTCCACTCTAAGGATTGTCTTGTGGCGTTGGTTGTTGGCTTCCCTAGAGTGTGTCCGATTCTTCGCCATTTCCATCGTCTTATATTAACTTCAATCTTCCCTGCTCCGTCCATTGCCACAGATCGTCGTTGGTGATTTTGTTCAGCCAGAATATTTCTTTTCCCTAATGGATTCCACTCTAAGGATTCTCATGTGATGTTGGTTGTTGACTTCCTTGAAGTGCCGATCCATCCCCATTTTCTTTGTCTGATGGTAACTTCAGTCCTCGCCTGCTTTGTGCATTACCACAGATTGTCGTTGGTGATTTTGTTCAGCCAGAATATCCTTTTTCCCTTGTGAATTCCACTGTAGAGACAGTCGTGTGATGTTGGTTGTTGGCTTCCTTATAGAGTGTGTCCAATCCATCGACATTTCCTTCGTCTGATGGTAACTTTAGTCCTCTACTGCTCCGTGCATTGCCACAGATTGTCGTTGGTGATTTTGTTCAGCCAAAATGTTCCTTGTTCCTTGTGGATTCCACTATAAGGATTGTCATGTGATGTTGGTAGTTGGTTTCCTTAGAGTGGTGCCTTGTAATATTGAACATCTTTTATACTAATCCTTTTACTTGAGAGTTTTTAAAAGTCATAGTAACAAAATTTCTTGAAACTTTGTCATCTTCAGAATTCGGTGGAACAAAAAATGAACATTTTCTGAACCTACTTTGAACAAAATGATCACTTTATAGGGTTTGAACCACTGGATCAAAAATTAGGGCATTTTTAGTTTATAAGCAGTTGGATTTTAGCAGGATAAGGTTTAATTCTATATAACACTTTGTTGTAAGTTTTCTGGCTTCACGCTTTGCTCTTTGTGAACTCTTTCAACTTGGTTTAATGTGTTTGAACATTCTGTCCTTCATCAGGTTGCCCGGGAAGTGAGATCAACATCGCTGGGGAGTGGGGAGAGTACGGGAGCACTAGGTGAGTTTTACAGATACTAGATGTTAGGGAGAAAATCTTTGGGGAGTCAGGTTGGCGTAGCTGTCATCACTTGCGCCTCGCTCCTACCTCTACGATCCAGGATCGAATCCTGGGATATGCAGGGACTCCGAAGGTTCATCATTGGGTACTCCGTTTTTCCTACCTTTCAAAATTGACTTTCGCGCTAAGATCTGAGCCGTTGAGTAATTAAACATTAGCCTCTGGCTAGAAAGAATGGGCGACCACTTCATTTGCAATCAAGTTTGAATAAGATATCTATTTATTGCTGCGAACGAGCGTAGCGAGAGAGCAGCAACACTAATCGTGGCGGGCTGCCTGTGCTCAATTTAGCCGAGTAAGTTTAGGCAAGAGTGCAATCGCTAGTTCCAAACTCGATTTTTGAACGGGCTGGCTAGCTAGCAGGAATTATATTTTGCGGATTTTGAAACTTCTCTAACGACAGCGACTGCAAATTTATTGACAGCAATTACATTTTAGCAAGAGAAAATTATATTTAGCGAATTTTGAAACGTCCCGACGACCATAATTGACAGCCCACACTGTCGATCAGATATTGATAGGAGATGCCACGGATCTAAAAGTCGTTGACGACCATAGCATTCCTAATACCCGATCGAGTACGTTGGTAAATTGTGATTGCAAATCCATTCAAATCATACCGATCACCTAATGATGCATAACATTGCTGAATCATTTGCCACATCAAGTCTGCGATAATAAAGTAGAATGAATTGCCCATAGAAACAAACAATCTGCCATCGTAACTACTCAGGTGTGAAGACACCGGCAAAATTTTACATCTGTGTTTTTTTAAAAAAAAGAAAACAACAAGACAGTGTTTACGGGAAACTAGAATTTTGATATAACTGCAGATTTTTGATGTTGACAGACAGCCTCTTTGTCCTAAGTTGCGGATGAGGGGAAAGCAAAGCTAACGACTCTACCCCTTAACCCTTTGAGCCCCAAGCACGACAAATAACGTGTTGTTAAATTCTCCCAACTGAGTTCCATACTTCCTATATAAGCAGTTCGGGAGAATTTGGCATTTCAACTTCCACTGCTTATTTTACTTGATCAATTCCTTGCTTCTTATTACCAGTTCTAAGGTTTTGTTTGAGTTTTGTAAGGAGACGTTGGAGGTTGATAATTTGCCTGGGGCTGTAAGGTTTAAGACTTTTCTTAGGACTCGTCCTCAAGTTAATATTCCATTCTTGCCAGAGAACACGTCCATTTATGAATATTTAAGAATTAAAGCTTCGTTTTATCTTTTTTTTAATTTTCCAAGTTTTACTTATTTTAATTTATTTTTGTCTTATTCTTTTCCTTTCACCTCAAGTACCGACTTAGCTTTATACACTATAACTACTCGATTGTTCTGGCTACCTGGTCAGTTAAGCTTTAATAGTTATTCCAGGAAACCACCACCTCTATATTTAATCTTAGTATTTCACAAAAACTAACCTTTTTTTACCAATGGTGAAATAAACAGAAGTTGCTGTAGTTCCATTTTGATCCAGTTTTAAATTTCGTAAACACGGTTTTTGACACGTTTCAAATTTTAATTCAGACAGCTAAAACAAACTGAAAATACTTGTGCAAACGTAAAATAAAAATTTACAGATTAAATAACAGTAACATCTGTAGCAACACTTATAAAAAGCAGACAATTTTTAAACCAAGCAAGTTATCGAAACTTCAAATCCTTAAAATGATTTCTGAGAAATTACTTTTAGTTTGCAAGTGAACTTTCCCTCTTTGCGCGTAACTGGTGAAAAAAGTGGATGAAACATAAGCGAGAACCTCCCCTTTTACCTAACTGCTCAGAATGTTACATCAACAATAATATTGTTTATCATTTTGGCAAATTTTGGCACACTGTCACAGTAACAGCAGAGCATGATTTGCTAATAAAGCCACGGTGGTAAAAAGGAATGCATAATACAGCAGAAAAAGTGTCACAACAATCTCACCTTGAGAACCTCTGTGTCTCAACTGGGAGCAAGGTCTTTATGTCTGCACTCCCACTGAAGATACCATCAAGATATACCCAGCGGCGCTGCACATCTATCCATACATCAAACACATCGTGGATTCGGTTGAGTTTCTCCTCCCATTGAAGGGCATCATCTTCAAATTCCTTTAAAGAAAATTTCCTGATTAACAACAAAGAGGAACTGCTCTAGGTTACCGTAAATCCTTGATCAATCACTGCATTACTTAGTTTAAGGTGTTGGACTTATTCAAAGTGTAGCACTTACTTCAAATAACTGTAACACACTGAGGGAAATAATGCTGTAACACACTGAGGGAAATAATGCTGTAACACACTGAGGGAAATAATACTGTAACACACTGAGGGAAATAATGCTGTAACACACTGAGGGAAATAATGCTGTAACACACTGAGGGAAATAATGCTGTAACACACTGAGGGAAATAATGCT